>JALNQF010000039.1:0-298856 GCA_028456385.1 Ophiosphaerella korrae | reverse complement strand
AGCATGGCCAATCTAGCGTCGACTTACCGGAATCAAGGGCGGTGGGATGCAGCGGAAGAGCTAGAGGTGCAAGTGATAGAGATGAGCAAGAAGAAGCTGGGAGCGGACCATCCAGACACGCTGACCAGCATGGCCAATCTGGCGTCAACTTACCGGAATCAAGGGCGGTGGGATGCAGCGGAAGAGCTAGAGGTGCAAGTGATGGAGATGAGCAAGAAGAAGCTGGGAGCGGACCATCCTTCCACGCTGACCAGCATGGCCAATCTGGCGTCGACTCTTTGGAATCAAGGGCGGTGGGATGCAGCGGAAGAGCTCTTTGTGCAAGTGATGGAGATGAGCAAGAAGAAGCTGGGAGCGGACCATCCTTCCACGCTGACCAGCATGAACAATCTCGCATTTACGTTAAAGAGTCAGGGACTTACAAATAAAGCAATTTCACTAATAGAGGACTGCTGCAACCGGCAGGCAGTAGTCCTAGGTCCTCAACATCCCAATACTACATCATCTCACGAAACTCTCACAATATGGCGGTTAGAGGCTATGGAACTTAGCAAGCAGAATTACTCCTAGAAAGAGGTGTAACGTCAGCGAGCAGATCGTCTCTAAAGCGGCAGACCAGACGTAGCACCAAAACAGCATAGCCAAAGTATGGCAGTTCGCTTAGCAATCATTGTGAGGTACAACCTATGTGAGATAGTACTTCAAGTTGCCACCGCTAGCAGGGAGGATGGCCAACCCGCACTAGCCATGGCCTTGTGCGGTGGCGATTTCTGTAGGCAGTTCTAGAGAGCTGAGTTGGTGACTAGAGGCGAGTCGGGTCGCCAGGACTGTGGGGTTGGGGCCTGTGTGCCATGGCTCCGCACAGCCACAGGCTGAGCTCTTGACCGATTTGACTATATACACAGTGCGGGATCGTATCACACTAGCCTATATTAATGATTACTTTCATCAAAGGCACCAACATGCGTCGCGACCTTGCGTGAATCTCCGTGCGACAGCAGCTACAACACTGATGATGGCTTCAAACTACTACAGCGAAGTTCGCAAGCTTTAATAAAACCATTCTACAAGTTTAGTAGCGGCAAAAGTGTGAAGTTAGTGTTGTAGCTGGAGAAGTCTATTTCGCAACAAATAGAGACTTTCTACAAATCAGGCGCGGGCGACAACAACGCGATGGTAATTTTGGGGTGCAAAGGGTGCTTACATGTTTGTGATTCACCTATGGCACATGCATAATGTAAAAATATAATAGATACTAAAGTGTGTGCATAGTTTGAGTAGTGCAAAGTTGAAGTACCCCTTGTTTTTCTCGGCCAGGGGGGTTTCTCGACCTGCAGGGATAGACGTTTTATGGAAGAAATGTGACAAAAGAAATATTACAAAAAACGCCAGGGGGTTGGTGCATAGGGCGACTGATTCGTGGGTCGTTGGATTGTAGATTATAGTTTTTAGTTAAAGGGGGGGTTTTGTAGGAGAGTGCTCTGATTAGTAGAGTCCTTTGCCCCTCTAAGTTAGTCGGAGAAGTTATCGGACATGTAATTAGTGTTATACCTGAAGAAGGAATCTTCGCTATACGGAGGTTGACTAGAGGGCCTAGCATTGCTAGAATTGTCAACGAAGGAACTTTGGGAAACCTGGATTTGACTGGGAATGTCAATAAAGGAACCACCAACGACAGATTCTATCTCTGGAGTAGAGGATTCTGATATGTGGAGCCCTTTGTTACTCTGAAGTTGACAAAGGGATGCAGCATTGCTAGTGCTAGGGAGATTTCCGTTACTCTGAGGTTGACGAGAGGATGCAGCATTGCTAGTACTGGGGAGTGGACGTGGAGAGACAGGCACGCTCTCGCCGCGAGAAAGATGCTGACGCATTTGCACCACGCGTTCAAAAAGCCGAACGAAGCACCGATTAGTGTCTCCATCTTTTTCGTCTTGCTGCCATGGCCACTTCCATCGATATAAATCATCATTTGGCTCTCTACCACGTCCGGGAAAACCCCAATCACTATTCCAAATACCTAGTTTCTGCCAGCGACGCTCGACATTGCGACGGGTCAAGATACCCCACACGCTGCTCGCCCGCAATTCCTTGAAATAATCCGTTCGCCTTGTCGCGATGGAGGTTTAGTCGAGCCGCCTCGTAGTACACGTCGTTGAAATAGAAATGGTCGGGCCGCAGCATTTTTTTCGAAGCCAAAAACCTTCAGCTCGTCGGCTTGGACGGGTCGATTCAAGATAGAGGGTAGATATGAATTTAGATTCTTGAATTTTTTTTTTTTTTTTTTTGCGTCGTCGGCCGCCGCCCATGGTACAGTGTTCTCATGCTCGTAGCACAGCCAGTGTTTTGACCGTGCATAGACTCTCCCTCTTATTGGCAAGGGTGTTTCAGGGTCTACTTTGACATCAAAGTCTTCGAATCTGAAGTTTAGATCATGGTCGGCTAGCTCATGGACGGCATTCCATGATATCGTGAGTTTGGGGTTGATGTAATAAACCATTGGTATATAATGTAGAGGAGTGGTCTGTACGATAGGGGAAGGAAAAAAAAGTCATGTTACAGCTAGCCATGAACAAGAGCAGTGACAAGTGACAATAATGATATGGCTCTCCAAAGACATGGCTAAATGGCGATCCCCAGACATGGGCTGGTTTTGCGTGCTATCCTATCGTCTACCCCCTGCGCTTGGCAAAGCTTATTCCCACGACATAGCGCAGCCCCAAAACGTCAATGATCCTCCAGCGATAGCCGAACCACCATCTCGCAAACCAAAGACTAGCCAAACAGATGCCCGACCCACGCAAACCGGCCTGTTCGGCCTCCCTCACCGGCCTCCGACCACGAACATTGCGGCTTCGATCTGCCCCCGCGGTGCCAGCACAAAGCGCCGTTCCAGCGCCTGTGCGATCCCTGGTAGCACGCGCCCTCGCCTTTGAGCGTCGCGCCGTGGCGCTTTAGCATCGCTGCAACGCCCGCTTTGTCGGCGGCGTCGTGCACGCAGTATAATGCCTATCTCGTTGTCAGTGCGACCTGGCCTTGCAAGCAGGGTGTTGTGTGCTACTGGCGTGAAAAGCAAACGGCCCTCGTTGGCCGTGTGACCAAGGTCTTCCAGCAGGTACGTGAGCAGCGGTATGTCGCCCCTGACGGCGGCGAGGCCGACGGGGTTGCCTATTTCGCCGCAGTCCCAGTGTTTGGTCTGGGGAAAGCGGGTGACGAATGCTTTGAAGGAGGAGAGGGTGTGTGTGGAGATGGTGTGGGGGTGGCTGAGGGCCCAGGGTGCGCTGGGCCATTGTGGATTTGTGTCGAGTAGGCGGTGGAACGTGTCGATGTTGTTGGTTGCGAGGGCGTCGCTGATCTGGCTTGTGAGTTTCTCGTGGGTTGTTGTGTCCATGGATGACAGGTAACACGTGTGGAGGCGCCTGGCAAGACTTGAGCGAAGGCGAAGGAGTGCTGCGGCCTGTTGTTGGACGTGGGTTGCCTAACTCCGTGCCGCAGCGAGGCCATGCTTCCAATGCATTAAAACATGCTCGTTGTCACAATGGGCACTTTTGCTACGAGCGATAATTGAAAAAAATATGGGCAATGTTACGAAACGGAAATGGAGGCGGGCATGCACTGAGCGTGAATATATTTGCGGCACTCTGGAATGAAACGTGACGTTGAAAGCAGCGAAGCAAAAATAAGCAACTATGGCATCATTTGGTTTCCATTTGGTTTCCATTTGGTTTCCGAGATGCATTTCTTAAATTTAACTTTTTTTTATTTTTATTTTTACCTGTGGTCAAAAGTTGGCACACAGGGTTATAAAGATGTGAAGCCCAACACAATCACAGTCAATCGAACACCAGCTCACGACTCCCTTTTCTCAGTATCCTATAGCATTTAATTAATCCATCATCCACTACCGCGAAAAAAAAAAAAAAAAAAAAAAAAAACCAGCGAAGCAAGCGAATCCCAGCCTCCCAAACCGCATTCATGGGCAATACACATGCCTACAAGGTCCCGCCCCGTCCGTGCGCAATTATTCCCTGATTCAGCCCCAAGCCGCGAGACTACGCGAGCGCCCCCTCGATGACCGAGTAACCAACAGGCTGCCTATGATCCCACGGCTTGCGCACAGGGGGCGGAACACAATCGCTTGGTTGGTCTTACGTGTGCAGGCGGGAAAATGACTTCATTTGCGCGAATGCCAAGACCGTTGCGACGCATATCAGAATGGGCCTCCCGTTTTGTTTCAAACTTTGGGAACAGGTCTGCCAGCGCGTAATGAAGCGGCACGGATTGTTCGCCGCGGCGATATCGCCATGTATACTCATGGTGCTGTTTGCTGCGCGGGCGCACGCCGATTGCTATTCCCACGACGGTACGTGTGCGAGCATGCGCTGTACCGGCTGTATTTTTTTTTTTTTTATCTAATTCGCAGCTAGGGCTTCTTGCGCGCGAATCCAAGCACTACCGGTCCAACGTCGAGCTCGTATCCTGCGGCAACGGGACAAACAACTGCTGTATGCCCGACGAGAAATGCGGCTCCAACCTCCTCTGCTTCAACAAGGCGCGCACCACGAGGCGATACTGCGCAGACAAGTCGTGGGCTAATTGCTCCGCTGCATGTCCCGGTGCGTCTGCCCACCCCCCACCCCCCTTGTGTTCTACATGTACCTGATTCCCGCTCCGCCCCCTCAAGAACCGGTAGACAAAGGCGTACTCCTGAAAGAATGCGCAGCCGATTCCAACGTGTTTTGCTGCGGCGAGACATGCAATTGCGCCAAAGGACCGCTGTTCAGCGTGGATCCCCATACCGGCGCGGTCAACAACGTCGAGCTGGGCATGTACGCGCCGTCGCCGAATAAACCCACGTGGTGGTTCGCAAACAAGTCGTCGACCGCCGCCGGCACCGGTTCCTCTGCGGTAGTGAGTAGTCCCAGCGCAACGGCGCTACTACCGGAAACCAGCGCTTCGGCACCGTCGCCGCCACCGCCGCCTGGCCTTTCAGCAGGAGCGGGCGCGGGCATCGGCGTGGGGAGCGCCGTGGCCGTGGCGGGAGTGGCGGCGCTGGCGTATGCCGTGCTACGCTCGCGCAGGCGCAAAACAGCGTCTATCGAAAGCGCGCCTGCACCGTCGTACGCCACGTCGTATAAGATGACGCAGGAGATAGGTAGCAATCCGCGGTACGAATTGAGTGGGGACGTGAGAGGGAGCGGAGTCGGGTGATGGAATTGCGCGAACGTGGGGATCACGTGGGGGGGGGGGGAGGCGTGTAGGTTTAGGGGATGTAGGTGGTGATAGAAGCATGCCACTAACAAATTTCAAAGTCGACGACACGGCTAACGAAAGGCGCCATGCAAAACACGCAAAACCACAAGGTGGTTAGCGTTCAACCAACAACGCAACCAGTCCAAACAACGCCATCGTGGAATAAATCTCCCCAGCACTAATCAGTCAACTCAAACCGCATCAAATCCCTATCGTGTTGCCCCTGGCCCCAAATTGCTGTCCCGCGCATGCAGACACCCCCCCCCGTTGCGAAGGATCGCCACCCAATGAAATAGGCGCCAGGCACCCAGCATCTGGGGGCCAAAACGCACTCTAAGCCACGATCGCCCGCTGACCAACTTTCCATCCCGTCTCTCCCACTCCTCTTCAACTATTTTCCCACTTGCAAACAATGGTGTCGCTTGCGTGGTGCGTTGCTGCATCAGCGTTCTGGCTCGCAGGCGTGCATGCAGATTGCTATTCGCACGATGGTAACGTTGAGCCCAACGAGTTATGCGGGGGGGCCGGGGCCGGGGGCGGAGAGTGTAAGGCTGATTAGACATGACAGGCATTCTCGCACGCGATTCAAAGTACTACACAGGCCCCGAACTCCTATCCTGCGGCAACGGCACAAACAACTGCTGCCTGTCCGGCGAAAAATGCGGTTCCAACCTCTTATGCAGTCGTGGGAATGGGCTGGCACGCCAGTACTGTGCAGACAAGTCGTGGGCCGGGTGCTCGAATTTGTGTCCTGGTGAGTTGTTGTTGTCCCCCGTCCATCGGTAATGCCCCGACGCTAATTGGAGGCGATAGGCAACGACGCGGCGGGTGTGAGTCTGAAGGAGTGTCCAGGCAGCTCGAACGTGTACTGCTGCGGGGCGTGCGATTGCACGAAGAACCTGTTCTACGTGCATCCGTTTACGGGGGAAGTCAGCAGCGTGGCAGAGGCGCCGGCCAAGGCGGCGACGGATCGGCCGACGTGGTGGGCAGTTGATAGCTCTGCGTTACTGGCGGGCAGCACGGCGCGGAGTTTGTCGAGCGCGGTGCCATCGCCTGTTACGACGGCTACGGTTGCGGCGACTCTTACGGCCTCGTTTGCCAGCTCGACTGGTGTGTCGGCGACGACCGCGGGGCCCACGGGATCGTTGTCGCCAACGAGTTCGTCTAGTGCCGCGGCGAATAGCCCTCCGGCTGCGCAATCGTCTGGGCTATCTGCGGGAGCTAGCGCAGGCATAGGCGTGGGGTGTACGCTTGGGGCCATTGGGCTTGGTGCCTTGGTTTGGCTGCTCATTCGTGAGCGGCGCAAGCGCAAGGCTTTGCACCCCGGGACCCAGCCTCTGCAGGAACTTGCTGATAGCGGGTA
Organism: Ophiosphaerella korrae; assembly: GCA_028456385.1. NCBI lineage: Eukaryota > Fungi > Ascomycota > Dothideomycetes > Pleosporales > Phaeosphaeriaceae > Ophiosphaerella > Ophiosphaerella korrae. Next base: position 292,240 of record JALNQF010000039.1, on the reverse strand, counting down.
CACACCGGGTGCTGAGTATTATAACAATGGGTATAAGGAGACGTATGCGCACCAGCTGGGGCCTGCACTGAGACATGAGTTGGGGTCGACGCAGCGGCATGAAATTGGGTCGTGAGGGAGTAATTTAATATTGTTGGCAAAGAGTTGAGGTAGGCGAGGCTGGAGTTGAAGGGGTACCGGATGCAGGGATCGACAGGTTGTCTTGGTTATAAGTCCCTAGACTGTTGATGAGTCTTTTTCAGGTCCGAGGCCATATCGCGTCGTTATCGTAGAAGGCCTATCATCTCGGCGCGAGAACGGTCCTTCAGGATTGCCTCACCACTGGATCCAAAGCGCGTTGGAGTTCTGGCGTTCTGAAACACGGTGCCAGGGTGGGAGCCGCATGCGCCATGACCATAACCACCTTTCCAACCACCTTTCCAACCACTTCTTACTGTCCACAACTTCAACACCATCTCCTCACACCATGACCTCGGCGCCAGTCTCTTCCTTTCCAACCTCGCCCACTTCCTCCTTTTCAAGCCTACCCCTCTCCTTCCTCCCCCACTTCCCTTTCCACTTCCCCCCTTGCTGCTCAATCCTCCCCCTCTTCGTCTCCGCGATCCACTCGCCACGAAACCGCTGTCTAGGCACACTCTTCTCGCCCCTCCTCCTCCCGTCCACATGCCCCCCACAAACAGGATGCGCCTCGCCCCACGCCTTCAACTGCGCGCCCAACTCGGGCCCCCACGCCTCCTCCCCCGCGGCAAACAGCTCAAGCGGAAACGCGCGCGCAAGCCCCTCACACGCAGGCTCGTGCTCGGCCAAGGCGAAATCCGCCTGCCGCGTGCGCGTTAGATGCGTCATGTGCGACGGCACGCCACATGCGCGGCCGAGGTCGTGCGCGAAGCTGCGCACGTAGAAGCCAGAGGAAACGGTGAGGCGGATAGTAGCGCACGGGGCGTCGAAGGACACCAACGCACACTCATGCACCATCATTTCGCGCGGCTCGAGCGCGCGCGGGAGGTCAACGCCTGCGCGCGCATAGTGGCATGCTTTGTGGCCATCGACCTTGAGCGCGGAGTACAGCGGCGGCGTCTGGGAAATGGGGCCCGTGAAGGCGGGCAGCGCGGACTGCACTGTGTGGCGTGTCACGTGGGAGGCGTCTTTGCGCGCGGTGACGGCGCCCGTGGAGTCGTGTGTGTCGGTGCTGGTGCCGAAGGCGATGGTGGCGATGTAGGATTTTGTGCCGGACAGGAAGGTGTGCAGGTGCTTGGTGCCGCGGCCGATGCCGACGATGAGGACGCCGCTGGCAAGAGGGTCGAGCGTGCCGCCGTGGCCGAGCCTGAAGACCTGCGCGGCGTCTTTACTTGGGCGCGGGGGCTGGGTGGCTTTGAGGGGCGCGAAGGCGGCGGAGGGGGCAAAGGCAGACTGGAGGGACTCGAGGACGGCGGCGGAAGAAATATTGGGGGGTTTGTGGACGGCTGCGGGCGGGAGTTAGGGTGGTGGTGGTGGAGGAGGAGGGGCAGGACGGTGCGGGTGTGGGTTGTTACCGAAGACGCCTTGGAGGACGGGGCCGGCCATGGTGGGCGTGGTGGGCGTGCTTGAGCGTGTGTGTGGAATGGAAGTCATGTGAATGCGCGAGGCATGCGTAAGCGGGTGGACCCTGGGTGCGCGGCTCGGCTTGCCACATGACTCGCAGTCGTCCATCATATGACTCGCGCAGGCAGAGCATCGTCAGCGCCTTCTGCCTTCTGCCTGTCTGACAGTGCAGAAACAACCCATACTAATCCGCCCCTCTCGCATTCCGGCGCCTTCTCGCTGCTTCGCCCGCTTGCTCATCTGCCTCCCCCCCCCATATAACACCACCCCACCATGGCCACCCCCCCAGACACCTTCACCTCAATGAAAGGCGACGTAGAAGCTGTAGGCGCCCACTGCCAGCTCGAATACTGCCACGTCCTCGACTTCCTCCCCTTCCGCTGCGAATCCTGCCACGGCACGTTCTGCCTCGAGCACCGCACGGAAACGGCGCACAAATGCGCCAAAGCCGGGTCGTGGGCGCGGTCGCGCGCCGCCTCATCCGCCCCCAGCACCACCACGGCTGCAACAACTAGACCCAGCCTGTACACGCACGATGCACAGTGCTACGACGCGAGCTGCAAGACGCTCATCAACACGTCGCGCATGCCGGCAAACCTGTGCCCCACATGCACGCACTCGTTCTGCCTCAAGCACCGCATGCCCGAGGACCACGCGTGCGCCACGCTGCCGCGCCCCGGCGCCAGCGCGTCGTCGCGGCCTTTATCCGCGCTGGCAAAGCTGAAGCTCTGGGCGGAAACGAAGCGCGCAGAAGACGCGGCGCGGCGTGCAAAAAAACCGGGGTTCCTGGGCCTGGTGAAAAAGGCTCCTGCGAATTCGGCGGTGGCGGAGCTGAATGCGCTGAAGCGGAGCGCCAAGGGGGATGCTGGCGTGCCGGCGGAGAAGCGCATCTATCTGCGGGTTGAGGCGTCGGCGGATACTACCAAGGCCAAGTATCCGACGGGCACGTTTTTTTATAATGCGGACTGGAGCGTGGGCCGGGTGTTGGATACCGCGGCGAAGAGTCTGCAGGTGCAGAATGTGAATAATCGCGGGGGCGGCGAGGAGGAGAAGCTGCGCGTGTTCTTCGTCGAGGGGGGGCGGTTATTGCGCTTCTCAGAGAAGGTGGGCGAGGCGTGTAAGAGCGGGAACATGATTGTGTTGCTTCGGGGGGTGGGCGATGGAGAGCCAGACCTGATCGACTTATAACGTCATATCTTACTATAATTATATATGGGGGTTGTATATGTATAACATGCGGTGTCGAGCACTTCGAGCGCCGTGCCTATCCATCCATCCATCCTGACCAGGTCTTCCCCCTCTCCTTTCCCCCCTTCACGTATCCTGAAAATTCCGACACCGCAAACTCCGTATCCGTGTCCCCCACCCAACACTCGCAAGATTATTCACCCCATCCGGCACCGTCAGACAATCCTCGCTCTCCTTGCACTCGTGATTACTACCCTGATTAGCCCTTCATCCCCTCCTTCTCGCAGGACACACCAAAAAAAAAAAAAAAAAAAACGTACTCGAAAAACTTGCAACTCCAGTAATCATTGCGCTTCAACACGCCGCCAACATCGTGGCCACCCACCAGCACGGACTGCACACGGCCATCGATTCTGCCGACACCTGTTAGCCAAAAATCCCCTTTGTTCCCATACAGCACAGCAGCTGCCATTTTTTTTTTCTTTTCAAAACGCACAAATTGTTGTCGAGCGAGAGGCACTGCGCGTCGTATGCGTCGACCGAGACCTCGGAGACGAACGCTGGGGCGGCAAAGAGCTGGACTTTGATGCGCGTGCGCGTGACCATGTCTTCGTCTGTAGCGGCGACGAGGGGGAGGAAGAGGAGGGCGAGGAAGCAGGGGAGCATGGCGGCATGTGGGTTGGTGGTTAGGAGGTGAGGTGAAGTTGGTGGAAATGATGATGATGAGGGATCGGCGCTAGGTTGGGGCGGTGCATTGCGCTTGGCTGGATTGGGGTGGGTCACGTTTCATGGTGTGGCTGGTGGGTAGGGCGGCGGTGGTGGGAGATGCGTGTGGGTGGAGGGTGGATGGTAAGAGTTGTGGGAGAGATAAGAGAGAGAGTGTGTGTGTGGTTTGGAGAGATGGGTGTGGGTTAGGTGGGTGGTGTGGGATGCAGGTTTAGAGTGGTGCAGGGGCGCATATCAGTCGGGTAAATGGGGTTGGCTGGGGTGCCACGATGGCGATATGAGGGTGCATATAGGAAAGATAGGAAAACCCGGAGAGTTGTCCTGATGATATGTGGGCCCTTTATCTATGTTGAGTGCAGTCTGTGGTTGGAATATCTTGCATTGCTATCCGTCTCGCCTCTCTCCAGCTTTCGTCAGTGGGGTTGATATAAGCGCAACAAAAGAAAGCAAAAACGCAGTGACAGTGAGGTTTATTTAAGCGGAAAGAAGAAAGCTGGAACCCAATACACTTGTTCCATCTCCCAGCTCCCAAAAGCACCTACCCGCGACAACCAAACCGCATCAAAAGCAAACTCGATGTAAGTACCATCATGCAAGCCACGCAGTCCGGACCCACACCACCGGCACCAATCGAAAAAAAAACAAACGAAACGCCTAGCAGCATCATGCAACCAGGATACCCCCAGGACGCGAGAACGCCATTTCCAAACGAATCTTACACAAGTGGGACAAACTGCTCCACTCCAAAGACAATCAATTGTTACTCGACTACCCTGTCGAATCACCCCAACCCCGCCTGCGCCCGAAACTGCTCCATCCACTCCGGATGATCCGCCACCGTCTGATCCCACGCATCATCCGCATTGTGATACAAAATCCGCCTCGACTCGCGTTGAAACATTTCGTCCGTAGGCACCACGCCCAGGCGCATCTGCGCGCGCGCAAATGCCGCAAGATGGCTGGTAAGCAGATGCGTGAACGAGATCTTGACGTCTGATGGGGGCACAGGGGCGACTTCCTGCTGCGGTGGGGCCTGGTTCTGCCGCTTGAGCGTCGAGATGAGTTGTTTGGCGTGGTCGATTGCGGCGCGGTCGGTGGCGGAGAAGGGGACCATGGTGGTGGCTTGGTGGGCGATGAGGTAGGGTGGGAAGTCGTTTGTCAGGTGTGCAGCGATAGCAGGGGCGAAGCCGTGTTCGCCGCGCCAGTCGGCCATGGTCTTGCCGCTGCGGAAGTGCGCGGCGAGGTGGTCGGTTCGCTCGTCCCAAGTGCTCAGTTGGACATTGCAGAAACCGCAACGGGAGGAAATGGGTGGGGATTCGAGCTTCCAGTCATCGATGAGGGGGAGCGTCGAGAGGCTGTGGACGAGGCGCAGGTGTTGCACAAGATGGTCTTTGCGCCGGAAGGTTCGCGGTGTCGATTGGCCGCGGCAGGCGCTGTAGTTGTGGCTTTCGAGGTGTTCCTGTGTGGGATCGAGGGCGCTGCAGTAGGCACAGTGGACGCGGCCCGTGAGTGGAAGGACGACAGAGCCGCCACGGGGGGTACACACCCATTCTTCCGGGTTCAGATGCAGAGACTTTTCATGCCGTGCCCAGTCGTATTTATGCTTGAACGTGTCGCAGCAGAAGGTACATTTGAAGATTCGGTCCGCTGGATCCTTGAGTTTTCCTTTGGGTTTGGAAGGCGCGCGCGGTTTGGTGGCTCGTCGCCGGCGTGATTGAGAAGTGCCTGATTGATTCGAGGTCATGGACTGGACGGAAGATTCACTCATGGCACTATCCAGACTCGTTGATGATGAGGGCCCACGAGGTGTTCGGAACGTGTCAAAGTTGGGCGTGTAACTACGTCGTGAGCTCCCACTAAGCGGCCGCTGTTCCACAGCATTGTAAATGGCGGACAAAGATGCCGCTTCTTGCTCAGGTGGCGAGTCCTGCCATCGCTGAATAGCAAGTGATTGTACACTAGATGTATTGGTATTTATACTCGGTATTGCGATTGGCCTGGTCTGACTGCCTGATCGCCGGAGTACATATTTACTGCGACGCCGAGGTAGGGTGTGTTGGCGGGGTGCTGGAGGGTTCCCCTGCGCAAGGTCCTGCAGTGTAAACGAGCCGAGTGGCTGGATGCTGTCTGGGATATGCGTCGGGCCTTCTAGCGATATGTTTTCCATGGCAAGGTCATCGAGAAGCGGCAGGGTATGCAGACTACCCGTCGTGTTAGGTAACGGAACGTTTGTGTCAGTGAGAGCGGGCTGGAAGTTGTATCCATCTAAATCAGAGACCCAAATATCATTAAATAGGTCGTCTGTGTTTTTGAATTGCCACTCAGAGGCTTGGAGCTCGTCCATGGTTGTTGCACGCTGTTGTTTTGTAGAGGGTGAGATTGGGGCACGAGGTTGCTTCCAAAGTTTATTCACCCGACATCGGCGTCATCGCATACTAATGCCACCTTACGCAGGCACGAAACGAGACTTCTCGAGACTAGGGTTTCTTTATCCATGCGGGGTCTTCGACCTATGCACTGATGCAATTCGAGAACGCCGTAAGCGTGCATAGGGCGTAGGGCGTGGACCGGATGCGGCTAGCGTTGAGCTAACTAATTTCGGGTCTTGTCACGAGATCTTCTCCATCTACGAACCTTACTTGAATGATGGATGCATTGATTAATATTTCTGCTGATGTAGCGACTTCCTGATTTAATAGCGGCATACTTAAACGTGCTCGATGGGTATCCGAAGGCAGTATGTTGACAAACTATCGCCTCCGCTCCTGATCCTCCAACAGTCTAGGGATCAACCCTCGAACTTTCGGCCACAACTCCGGTATTCGAAATGGTTTAGATATAGCATCGTCCATACCTGCCGCCAAAGCCTCCTGTATCTGCTCCACGCGAGCATTCGCGCTCACAGCAAGAATGGGCAGTCTGAGTTTGTGTTCTTTAGCGTGCTCGGAAAGTATACCTGAATCAGAAGAGGAAGAAACCGAAGGGTTGGAAGGTTGGGTTCGTAGCTGTGGTTGTGCGAGAAAGCCTTGATCCTCGTAGTCACGAATGGTGCGCGTGCAGGCAAGTCCGTTCCTGGAAGAGCATTACAGTCAGCATGTATCTAAGAGAAATGTGGACGTACCAGAAATTTTCTCAATCTAAGAAGGCAACCCACTACCAAAGCATTAGCAAACAATTTGAGAAATGCTGAAGGAAGCAAGATCCATACCATTCTAGGCATCTCAACATCCATGAAAATGATATCAAGCGCAGCGTTTTTTTGAACGGGTATGGTACCGTTACACCCTTCATCCTCATTACTTTCTCTGGAATCACCCTGCGTGGCTCTCCAGTATATGCTGTTTTTCAACCAGTCAAGCGCCTCTTGTCCATCCCCTGCGACGCTCACGGCCCAGCCAAACTTCTGCAACTGTTTTTTGAGAACCTGTTGGTTGATTACATTATCCTCTACAATTAGCACATGGAGTTTAGCAGCTTTCATTGCGTCCTCGGTAGATACCATTCGCCTAGATAGTGGCTGAGATTTTGAGAATTGCCCGCTGGGCGGTTTGGCGAGCCGGGTACTCACGAAGAATGCAAAAGTTGAGCCAACATTTGCCTCGGAAGAGACACCTATTGCGCCGCCTTGAAGAGTTGCAAGCAACTTCGAGATGAATAAGCCAAGGCCTGACCCTCCATACTGGACGTGTGTGCGTTGGGTTGCTTGCGTGAAGCGTGAAAACAGTTTCCGTTGCTCTTCATTCGTCATGCCACAGCCAGTATCAGTGACTTCGATCCAAAGGTAGCCTTTTCTTCCGTCACCCCAGTCTGTATGATCAAACACATCTGCCTTGGGCCCACTGTCTGCTGTAAAAGATATCCCATGATGCAAATCCGACAGAGGTATCCAAGATCCCCCAACTCTAACAGAAATCTTTCTTTTAGGCTGATCCTTTGTGAACTTAATAGCATTCGTTCTTTGACACGTCAGTTTCTGATGATATTCATTCGTAAGGAACCTACAAGAGATTGATCAAGACCTGAAGGAGCCTTGACGGATCGAGCATTACCCACTCAAAGTCCTTGTACGTCTCATCTTCTACCAGGCTGAGTTGTATATCCATCTGATTACATTGGATTTCGAATATCTTCATAGCATTTGACACAACAACGACAGGCTGAACGCGAACCGGCGTGATAAGAATAAGGGTAGAGTCTAGTTTTGAGAGAGTAAGTACGTCATTAATAACGCTTTTCTGGTGTAAAGAACATGAAACGATAGTATGGAGAGAATCGATACTGGCGTTGATGTTATCTCGAAGTTTATCTGATCCCGGTCGACCAGAATTTGCTGTCGCTGATGCAGAAAGATTTTCCAGGGTGCTAATCACCGATTCTGCACACTGGACAACGGCCGAAAGCGGATTTCGCAACTCATGAGAAGTCATGTCAATGAAGCTGCAAGCGTTAATCAAACACTAAGCGAGGAATAGGGGTAGTACTTCTCTTGTTGCCGTTTCGCCTCAAGGGCTTCTTCCACACGTCGACGCTGCACACTCTCTGCCCACTTGAATTGGCTGATATCAAACAGTGTGCCCATGATACCTGTAGACTCGTTAGAAAAGAAAATCTGCACATCTGGCAGTGGCATACTTAAGACGTTTCCATGCTCATCAACCTGTGGGTAACTCGAGCTCTGTACCCATATATTTGAACGTTCACCATCTTGGTTGATCCATGTCTTTTTCAACCGAAATTGTACGCCATCAGTCTTTTTGCCTTCGAGCATGTTTGCCCAGTCATGCTCTACATTCTTTACATCATCGTCGGCGATGAGGTCGAACCATTCGTATTGATCAACCGGAGCATGTGAATGTCCCGTCAATTCGAAAAATTGGTCATTGACAAATTGCATACCTATTCCTATTTGAGCCTACAAAAGGCAAGGCTGTTTGCAATGAAACTTACCGGCCTGTGGAACAAAAATGTAGATTGCAGTTGGCGAAAGTTGAGCGAATCTTGCAAACTTCATCTCCGATTCTTTTGCCTGTTCTAAAGCTTCTACCCGTGCTTGGGTGGCTTCTTGAGATTTCTTCTGAGCGGCGATGTCAATAGTGTTGCCGGCGATTGCGATCAGGTTCTTGTCCTTATCGAATATCGGCACGCAAGCTGATAGAACCCATTGGGAGACATCGTTAGTTCCAGCACGAGGCTTCCATCGCATCTCAAAAGTGACTGGCGTGCCATTTGACAATGTATTCCACATGCTCATGACCAAAGCTATATCGTCTGGATAAACTAGGTCCATGAAGGAAAACTGCACATGGGCTGGTAGATTTCTCGGATGTGAACTGTAAAGTATGAAAAACGCGTCGTGTCTGGATAGGACGAACCTACCTGAGCCTATACCAAGCTTCATTTGCGTGTAGAAGTTTCCCTTCTGTGTTATACTCAAACACTCCGACGTCGCTCATCTCCATCATAGTTTGAAGGCCTTCCCATCTTGCATTCAAATCAGTGTGCAGCATATTCTCAAGCAACGGTGCTCCGTCGTCATCAATAGCCTCCGCTCTGTCTCCCCCCGATCGATCGTAGATGGAGTCTCGAACTGTCGTCGCTCGTTCCAGATGTTCTTCTCTTACTTCGATAGTAAGGTCTTTCTTTACAACGGATTCTATCTCATCGTACTTTGTGGCTCTAATCAACTTTAATGCGCCGCCATTCGCAGCTCTCGAAGCAGTCCACGTCAAGCCAGCGAAATCATACTTTGCACCATTTCGTAGGCCTTCTGCTTGGGACCATGATCTGAAAAGTAGTGCTGCGCGATCATTTCCGTTTATAGTTTCTCGAACGTCGCTGGAACGTAAAGCTGCGTTGGAGTACAGCAGTCCAAATTCAAGAGCAGCTGTACTCGTCCTGAGGACGAAGGCTGGCGCGTCATCAAATTCCAGCACCTCTAGGTCGAACATCGATCTGGATTCCGCGAGTACTTGTGGCTGACGGAATATGCAGCCAATTTGTTGTCCCATAGGATTTCGTCCAAGGACCCCGCATCCTCCGCGGAGTCAATGTGCGCGGCGACTTGCACTAAAGTCGTGGTTGCAGAACGTCGTAAAAAAGAGGAACTGGAGAGATGGTATTGATACAAGATGATGACAATCGTCAAGACGTTGAGATAGAGTTCCTGTGTCATTTCCAGGACCGGCTGAGTGCATCAATGGTCCTGCCTCTCCCCTGAAGCGCTGCCAGCAGGTGCTAATGGTAGCTACGCCACCGCTGTAGGTGGTCGAGACAACTTCACTGCGCATACCGGATCTGGCCAAAGACGGCCGTTCTAGTCTGACGATCTTAGATGTAGACCAGGGGGCCTTACGTATCATTGGCCTCCTAGCGGACACCACTTGACGATCTTTGCTGTTAGATTTAGGTGACAAATTATTAGAGAGATTTGCTCCTGCATAACGGCCGGCTAACGGCCCTTTTGGGAAGGGATATTCACAAACACAAACTTGACACGCTGGCCACCATGAGCCGATTCTTTCAAGAAGTAAACCCCTGAAGAATGCATAATAGTACAAGCCGATTGACCTTCTGATCCAGTTTATTGGAGGTCTCTATTGTGACGCAGGTATGTAGTATTTGAGCTACTGACATCATAAATATGAGATCCCGATTCAAGTCACGTGATTGCGCGTCAATGTCGTGTATCGCAGAGGATTTTCTATTAGATATCCTGAGGCTTTGACAAATGGTTGGTCAAATGAATGAAGCGCGACGTGGAAGCTCAATTTGTGGCTAAGCTGTCGATGCAAGAACGGCAATGCACGCTCCAAAACACGTCTTTCAAATTAGCGCGTTCGGTAGCATTACCTGACCATATCACCGCCATTAACACGACTCACCTCGAAACGCGTACTGTTTATTGACTTGCCTCCGATTAGATTGATTATGGGTGATGACTTTGGGCCCAGCTCCGACGAGGAGGAGATGCTCGCGTTGATGGCGGACGGTAAGCGCGGCCATGATGAGGAGACAGAGCAAATCCCCAGCAAGCGATTGAAGACGGCAGCGAACAAGGCAACATCGTTAAACACAGTGCTTGCGAACAAAATTTTACAGGACCGCTTTGGTCTTAAAGCCTTTCGGCTCGAGCAAGAGGCGGCAATCACGCGAATTCTCGATGGTGGTAGCGCAGTCGTGGTATTCCCAACCGGTGGTGGAAAGAGTCTTTGTTACCAGGCGAGTGAGTCGAGTCTGGAAATTAAAACCAAAGTTGACGTCGTAAGGTTCCTGCCGTGTGTCTCCGGTACCAGAACCAGATTAACAGCCGGCGCAATCCACAGAGCAGCGGCATCACCCTTGTTATATCCCCTCTCATCGCCTTGATGAAGGATCAAGTGGATGCCTTATTACGCCGTGGAATCAAGGCAGCTGTCCTAAACTCTTCGATCAGTCGAGACGTTTACCTGGCCACACAGAATGATCTACGAAAAGGTAACCTCGATTTGCTTTATTGTGCTCCCGAGCGTCTCAATGGCGAGGGCTTCATTGCTTCACTTAAAGATGTTCCTGGCGGCATTCGATTGCTTGCCGTGGATGAAGCCCATTGTATCTCTGAATGGGGCCACTCCTTTCGCCCGGACTACCTCAAGATCGCTCGATTTGCCAAGGAAGCAAATGTAGAGAGGGTTATATGCCTAACTGCAACTGCAACTGAACAGGTTGCAGAGGATATTTGTCATGCCTTCTCCATTCCAAGCGAGGGCTTGTTCAGGACCACAATGTATCGCCCCAACTTACGTCTTCTTGTCGAGGCAAACCCCCAAGGCACTGACTACAAAGCGAAACTCGTTGCGCATCTCCGGAAATACCCAGGTCCGACTATTGTATACGTCACTCTACAAAGAGGAGCAGAATCACTGGCGGATGACCTTGTGCAGCGCGGGTTTCCAGCACGACCATATCATGCCGGAATGTCCACGGAGATTCGTAGCAAAACTCAGGACGAATTTCTTACTAGTCAAGATATGATTGTCGTTGCCACCATTGCATTTGGCATGGGTATTGACAAGGCGGACATCCGCAGCATCGTCCATTTCGATATCCCTGATAGCATTGAATCGTACAGCCAGCAAATTGGCAGAGCCGGCCGCGACGGGAAGCCAAGCGTTTGTATGTTTTACCTTGCGACAAAAGACTTCTATCTCCGTAATGTCTTCACCTATGGCACGCGGCCATCTTTGCGATCACTCAGGTTGTTACTGAAGGATTTGTGCTCCACCGCTCGCAAACAGCTCAAAGTCGGTGACACTTTCACTCTATCCCTCAACACCCAATCAAAAGAATGCGATATTGGTACTGTAGTTCTTGGCATCATATACGCCCAGCTTGAATTACATTTCAAGCTGTTTCGCGCAGCTGGTACGGTGTACACCCAATACAAGTATGTAGTCAAAGATCAAACTACCATTCGGAATGATACGTCCCCAGCAGCGGCCGAGATTAAACGAGCTTCTGTCAAAGCCACCAAGTGGACGCATGTTGCGATTGACGACCTCGCAAAGAGCTCGCCAATGGACCGAGAAGATTTAGTGCGGAAACTCAATCAATGGAATGACCAAGGAGCTATCGAGGTCCAAAAAATGGGTATCCAGAATGTTTTCCGCCTCGAGCGTCCGTTGCCGTCTTCTCCGAAAGAGACTGGTAGTATTATCGAGGAATTAGATCAGAGCTTGAGAGCTACAGAACAGTCGAATTTAGCCCGCACGAAACACCTCATCAGTCTAATCACAGATAAACAGTGCTTCTCTCGTGCACTCGCAAGCTACTTCAATCAAAGCGGGAATGACGCGCCTGTCGAGTGCGGACACTGCACATGGTGCGAGACACATACGCAAGTCTTGTTGCCAAACGAACCGCCCCAACCCCCAGATCCAGCCAAAGTTAAGAAGGTGCTTGAGAAGATTGATGTCCGCGATGATCCACGATTCCTTGCAAAGGTCGCGTTCGGGATCACGAGCCCACGTGGCACAGCGCTTCGGGTCCGTTATAGCGGCGTCTTTGAGTCCATGAATGTCTGCGACTTTACGGAGCTGCTAAAGGTGTTCTCAAAAGCTTGTAATATGCATGATTCGGAGGGCTGAGAGTACTACGCAATGATGGTTCGCGAAGGCTTCAACGACCAAGATGACTGCATCGGTTTTATAATACTGTATCTTCAATCGCTCATGTTGAGCGGCAGGTAGCTTTGGAAATGTGAAAATTGCTCATCGCTAGCATCGCGCAGTACTGAGAAATCTCTGGGTGAGAGCAGTGTCACTGCCAAGTCGTGTGTGGATGCTGAAACACCTGAAAAGCTCTGAATTTAGATAACGAGTTGGTCGCGAGCGTGCGGAAAGGTAGGCGCATTGGCGCATGCCAAAAACTTGACTGGGACTGGTATGTAAACATGACAAAAACCTGACTGAAAGTTGGCCTGTCAATACTGACAAAGACCTGACAAACGTCGGATGTGGGGAAGGCAAGTCCCGCTTCTACGTACCTTCGACCCCTGACCATCCCGCCGCAAGCTCCGCGAATCACACGTCGAGGAGGTCGATGACGATACCATACCGGCAAGGTTTATGTTTGGTCGGGTTGTGGGATAGTTTCGCACCACCTCCTCAAACAAGCTCGCGCGCTATTATTTGGCCGACGAGCACTGCCGTAAAATGTAGCCCCATAGCCCTGATAATGCCTTCGTCGGCTGCTCATTAGTATATGAGTGCGACAGCTTGTGAGCTTTGCCACACCCTTTGATCTTACTTCTGCATTGTTGCGAGGGGCGGCTAAATATCTGCGACATCATCAAACTTAACAATTATACCACGAATATGGCAGGCTCAGCCCCAGCCGAGTCGAAATGCGACGTGCTCATAGTTGGAGCTGGTCCGGCGGGGATGATGATGGCTACCTGGATGGCCAGGTGTGGCATCAATGCTCGGATTGTTGATAAGCGGGGGACGAAGATTTACTCTGGGCAAGCGGATGGACTACAGTGTCGGAGTCTGGAGATTTTCGACAGTTTTGGATTTGCAGATCGAGTGTGGAAGGAGGCAAATCATATGATTGAGGTATGTGAAAAATCTCTGGATGGCATTAGCCTTCGTCAGACATGCTTTCCAAGAAGCGAGCTTTTAGACGTATTCCTATTTCCCACTTCTGAGTCCCGACTAACAGTAAAGTAGATGTGTATGTGGGTAGGCGCCTCTGCCAAACGAGTACTACTCAAGTTTTACCATGCATAGCAACTGACCTGGCTAGAACCCTGGCGAAGACGGTATAATAAAACGCTCTGATCGTGTACCCGACGTACCGGTTGGTCTCTCCCGGTTCCAGCAGATCGTGCTCCATCAAGGGCGAATCGAACGTTTCTTCTTAGATCATATCAAGAAACACTCTAAAGATACTCTTCGTGTCGAACGAGCGGTGCTCCCAGAATCGCTAAAAGTAGCCGATGATTGTGGCAATCATTCGCCCGACAATTATCCTATCACTGTGCAACTAAGGCACCTCACTGAAGAAGAGGCAATGCCCGCCCAGAGTGCCGGCTCATCTGTGAACGATGGGCTGTTCAGGAGTAATTTGGCGGAAGATGACACAGATGATCTGATCGCAAAGAGTAGGGAGAAAGCAGGTGGCACTGAAATTGTCAGGGCCAAGTACATGGTTGGCTGTGATGGTGCTCATAGCTGGACAAGAAAGCAGCTAGGGTTTCAACTCGAAGGCGAGCCAACTGACTTTATATGGGGAGTACTCGGTATGCGATTGTTTTGCAGTGGTGTCCGAAACACTTGACTGAAGAATTCTCAGATATAATCCCCATCACCGACTTCCCAGATATTCGCACGCGTTGTGCAGTTCACAGTGCCTCATCCGGATCTCTCATGGTCATCCCTCGCGAAAATAAACTCGTCCGACTCTACATCCAGCTTACTGAAATCAAACCCGATGCAAGCGGCCGCGCCGACCGTTCCCAAATCACCCCAGACACCATCATCAAAGCCGCGCAAAAGATAATTGCGCCATACAACCTCACCTACAAGTACTGCGACTGGTGGACTGCATACCAAATTGGCCAACGCGTTGGCACAAACTTCGACTACAAGAATCGTGTATTCCTCGCCGGTGACGCCGTCCACACGCACTCGCCCAAAGCCGGACAGGGCATGAACGTGAGCATGCAAGACACATACAACCTTGGGTGGAAACTCAGCCTCGTAATAAAAGGCATCGCGCAGCCCGCCATCCTCAAGACCTACCAGTCTGAACGGCGACGCATCGCCCAAGACCTCATCGCCTTTGACCACAAGTTCTCGCGCCTATTCTCCGGCCGCCCCGCAAAAGATCTCATGGACGAGTCCGGCGTCAGCATGGCCGAATTCAAACAGGCCTTCCTCAAAGGCAACATGTTTGCCTCGGGCCTCTCCGTCGACTACGGCGCCAGCATGCTCGTAGCTAAACCAGGCAGCGCAGCAGACCAAGGCGACGGCACCGATGTCGCGTCCGCCTCGCCCACCCGCGTCGTCGCCCGACAAGACCTCGCGACAAACGTCCGCCTCGGCATGCGCTTCCCCAGCTTCAGCGTGCTCAACCAGTCCGACGCCCGCCCCTGGCCCTTCCAGCAGAAACTGCAAAGCGACGGGCGCTTCCGGCTGATCGTGTTCGCGGGCGCCGTGCGCGCCGCACAGCAACAGGCGCGGCTGCGCGTCTTCTGCCAGCGGCTGAGCGCCTCGGCGTTCCTGGCGCCGCATCTGCACGCGCACATTGCGCTGCTAACGCTGCATGCCGCGAAGCGCACGGAGACGGAGCTGCTGCGCGACTTTCCTGATGTGCTGCATCCGTTTGATGAGAGCACCGGCTGGGATTACGATGCGGTGTATGTGGATGACGAGAGCTATCATGAGGGGTTTGGGGATGCGTATAAGGGGTATGGGGTCAGTCGAGAGCATGGGTGTGTGGTTGTTGCGAGGCCGGATCAGTATGTGGGGTATCTGGATAGTTTGGATGAGGAGGGTTTTGTGGGGGTGGAGGCGTATTTTAAGGGCATTTTTGTGGGGTAGGGCGGAGTGGGAGTATGGGAGATGTGAGGGTGATGGCGGAAAATCACCTGTGCCGGAACGAATCTATCAATTTAGCATCTCAACTCTCAACACCTCACTTTAATCAGGTTATACCTGACAAGCGTCTATTCTTTAGACATATCTACCTAGATTGCTAGTCATGCAGCAAAAAAAAAATTATAGGCTCTTAATTGAGTTGTCGATCGCGTCTTTTAGAGCGTCAAGAACTACATTTGCTTTGCACCCCTACTTTACTGTGACTATTTGCATAACACTCTATTTTGGTGTCTTAATATAGTACTGTTATTAGGGGAGAAGAATATTTTCTAATACTTGAAGACCCTTAGCCCTTTGAAAGTATGTACTTTAAAGTTTCTCTGTGCCGAGGTATGCTGTGTTTTGGCGCGAGGATTTGGCGCGAGGATTTAGCGCGCTTCTGTGGCAGAGTGTTGTACTTAACGCTATACCACGACAGGCTACTTTGTGGCGCGTTGTCCTAGAAGCTTATCTTCTTCCTCGCATGCCGCGGGTCGGCTCTTTCCATTACTGGTAGCGCTGACGAGTTCGCCTATATTTCAAGATGTAGGCACCTCTAGTTCAGCCGCTGTACTGTATAGCCTTGCAACTAACATTGTGGCGCGTGTATCAGTTACGCTTACCCCGCCTGAGGCTTTGATACGACTCTCACTATGAAGAACATGGCGAAGAACGCCAGCCCTAGCTCAGAACATTATCGAGTTCTGCGACCCTCTGATGCGATTACGCGGTGCGGTGTGTTTTTTCTCTATTTTGCTTTCGCTAATCTGCAGGATACGCAGGTCTCGGCAGACAAACCAATAACTGCCGCATTAAGCCTCCTGTGTCTTGTTCCTGCCACTTGCGCTTACTACATACCCACACGAAGCGATGCGTCTTTTAAAGTACGGAGAGGATGGAGGGCTTACTGTCACTGAATTCAATGAGAACAGAAAACCTCCTTATGCGATACTATCTCGTGGGTGGGGAAACGATGCAGATGAGGTAATCTTCGAAGACCTGGCAAGGAACGTTGGCAAGGACAAGCCTAGCTATACGAATATTCGCTTCTGTGGAGAGCAGGCACGGCACGATGGCTTGCAATACTTCTGGATCGATACTTGCTGCATCAACCAGGCAAACAAGGCTGAATTCTCCTTGGCTATCCGGTCTATGTTTCGCTGGTGCCGCAACGCAGCTCGATGCTATGTCTACTTGTCAGATGTGCCTGTCCCACCTTATAACATTAAGGCGAACCCGCCGCTGTGGGACTTGCATTTCCGGGAAAGCAAGTGGTTCACGCGCGGCTGGACGCTTCAAGAGCTTCTCGCACCTAGCTTAGTTGAATTCTTTTCGCGCGAATGGGAGAAGCTCGGTGATAAGATATTGCTTATACAGCAGATCTACGAGATTACAGGCATTCCACATCTAGCGCTACAGGGAGCCCCTCTATTTCAGTTCAGTATCAACGAGCTGCGGAAGTCGACAGCTAGTAGGACGGCGCTGGTGTCCTACTTCTTCTGCCAGGCCACCGACTCGCGCATTAACAGCGCTGCGGCTGTGCTACGCGGGCTGTTGTACTTGCTTGTCAGTCAACAGCCATCACTTATCTCGCATGTTTGCAAGGAGTACGATCGCGCTGGCAAGACCATTTTTGAGGACGCAAATGCGTGGGTTGCTTTGACGCAGATGTTCGTGGATGTGCTCCAAGACCTGAGCTTAACGTTAAGCCCTACATACCTAATTGTTGACGCGCTAGACGAGTGCGTTACTAACTTGTCAAAGCTGCTCGAATTTATCGCAAAACAGCCTGTGTCTCCGCGCGTTAAGTGGATAGTTTCTAGTCGTAACTAGCCGAACATTGAAAAACAACTGGAGCGAGCAGACCACAAAGTAGGGTTGAGCTTGGAGCTGAATGCAGAATCAGTGTCAGCAGCTGTCAGCGTCTTCATCCAGCAGAGGGTGTCTCAGCTGGCAGTACAGAATCGGTATAATGATAAGATACGGGACGCGGTACTTGAGCATTTGGCGTCAAATGCAAACGACACCTTCCTCTGGGTAGCGCTAGTGTGTCAAGACTTTCAAACGACGGCGAAACGGAACGTTCTAAAGAAGCTGGACTCATTCCCACCCGGACTAGATGCCCTGTATAAGCAGATGACGCAGCAAATTGGCAAGTCGGACGATGCTGAGCTCTGCAAGCAGATACTAGCTTCGATCGCGCTCGTGTACCAGCCCATCACGCTAGATGAGCTAGTAGCCCTTGTCGAATAGCTTGAAGACATAGCTGACGACCCAGATTCGATACGGGAAGTTATTGGCCTTTGTGGCTCATTTCTCACTTTGAGAGACGGTGCCACGGGACATGACTAAGGACGCTAACCCTCCTTATATAAAGCACTAGCCTAGCTTAGTTGAGAGGACATCACAATATAATCTTATCATCTTGACTACGTCATCCTTCGATCCCTCACAGCTGGTAGCTCAGCTCAGTTTTTTTTACCTCACGCTTAGCCAACTACGGCAAAGCTCCTTTTCGCGTCTCACGGCGGCCCCGCCCCCCAGATCCTCTCTCCTGAGATTGACGGATCCGCGAAACACCACAGTTGAGTCTGAACTCCCGCGGCACATAGTACATCCTAGCAGAGCCTACAGCTCCTAGAACCACGGCAAGGGGAGCTGCGGCCCTACACCACCTGCCGTACTAGCTGCACACACTTGGAAGCAGTGCTGCGCTATCCTACCGTAGTGGCTACGTACATAAAATCCCATCCACCCTCCTCTTTTCCTTCTTTCTTGGCTCATTTTTCGACACTCCTCCATGAGAACACCCCACTTCTACACTCGCTTCTCTCCGTTTGCTCCTTTGTGTCAAATGACAACTACCCAAGACACAGTCGTCAGAGCATACAATATCGCAGCATACGCCGCCTCCTCAAAAACAGCCCGTAGCTCCATCCCGTCAGAACTTTACGCTGCTGCCGTCGCTCTCTTAGAACAATTTGAAACTCCCTCCCCCTTTAAGGACAAGCCCATTGCGGGCATACAATTTCCTGTTGACGGAGCCAAATACCACCCGACACCCCGTCGACCATCCTTTAAAAACAACCCACACCTAGGATACCCAGCTACTTGGGTCGTCGGCGTCGAAGGTAAACGAGCTGCCACTGCATCACGATGAAAGGAGCTCACCATTTTCAAGTAATTGACTACGTCGCAGGTCCAACAAAAGCTCCCTTTGACTTCTCGGGTTACCGAGACGCACAACAAACTCTCAGCTCCTCAGTATCTGTTAAATCACCACGAGCACTCCGTCGCATCTTTGCTAAACCAGTCCCACCCCCAGTAGACTCCCTCTTAATTTCCTCCCCACATCTAGGTCGAGCATCCTCTCCGCTTTTGGAAGATTCCCCCTCTCCGTTACCAAACCTAGCCCAACTGTTACCGGCACTCTGGGAGGAAACGTCTTTCAACCTAGCTCCACGTATTACTCCGGCCGTTTCAGCTGCCTCTAACAACACCCATACTCGACGCAAAAGAACTCGTATAGGACGGACTAAGAGGCTCTCTCACAATCCTACAGCACCAGACATGTCAGCTAGACAACCCAACACGTCCCCAGTTTTGCCCCGTCATAATAAGCAGCTCCAACCATCCGAGCTGCACATTACAATGGAGACAGCTGCAGCTCAACGTACTAACGCTCCGGCAACAAGAGCCCCCTTCTTATCTGCTCTCGAAAGATCAAACCCAGTTCTGCACAGAACCTTTACCGCCGGGCAGTCATCACGGACAGACGTTGACAGGGACCCAAACCCTACCCCTAGACGCCAGGACTCCGTTACACGGGATGAACTGCGCGACATGCTGCACAAATTCCGAGAAGAAATAGTCACTATGATTCGGCAAAACTCAAAAACTGCCTCTCCAGTGATTCCAGCACCCAATCCCCCGACTGGTCACTACATAACAGGAGCTGGTCCTGTCCCCGTCCTTCACACTCCGTTCCAGTATTAGCAACCGCAGCCGCAGCCAAACCAACCAAGCCCACAGGCTCATGCACCGCATCCACCCCAACAGCCCCTAAACCCGAACCCATACCAGCATCAGCGAACTCCGTTACAACAGCAGCAAGCCCCACACAACCAACAGGCGCACCCACCTCTTCATACAGGAACCAGGACTACTAGGGATGAGCACTACCCCTACCCCCATCAGCAGACAATGCCGCCATAGACTCAAGGGCCCTGCTCTGCATACGGACCCCCAGGCTACCCGCAATCCTATCGCGGTGGTGCTCGTCTTACTCCGGCAGAGTTGAAGATAGCTAACGACAACGCACGCGTCCGCGCCATGGGCGGGTCCCTCAAGTTCGCGCCAGACCAAATCGGCTACTTCTGGCCAGACGTGCCTACGGACGAATATCCAGAGGACATTGCCGATGTTAACAGAAAGGCCTGTTACCGCAGTGTGCGAGACTCTATCGACTCCGCTACCCTTTGTCTGCAATCCCAACCGATGCCGGAGCACGTCATTCGCGCTAACCTACATCAATGCCTGCGAGGCAGTGCCCTTTTATGGTACTCCTCAAACCTGGCACTTGAGAGGAAGACCAAGCTTATCAGCGGCAACAGACTGGACAACTGGACGAGTAAGCTTGAGCATTTCTACCTACCTCAGTCGGAAGCCTTGAAGAAACTGAACGCAGAAACCTTCACGCCCTCAGACCTCGTCAAGGAACGTAGTCCCTCTGAATGGTTCTTGAAGGTTAAACGTCACTGTCGAGACGCTGGCTACGGCAGTGGTGGTGACAACAAATACGTTCAGCACGCCTGGAACCTCCTGGACAACAGAATCCGCATCTACTTGCAGCCTCCGTCAAAAACTATGACTTCAGATGAGTTCCTTAGAGTCATTAAAGAACGCAAATACGAATTCACAGAGATCTTCAAAGCCGAAGGTAAGTTAATAACACAACCTCGCCGGTAAGATGTTACTGGCCAACAACGAAATCAATACGTTTCACGCCGTAATGATTCGCGACAGCCAAGATATCAACCCGGCAGCAATGCCTAGCCTAACATCAACCAGCCGCCTACGCCACCCTACCCGCATCGAAGATACACTTCCAACTACCCCCAGCGAGATTACACCCCAAACCAGAACCTATCACGGGGAAACGAATACGCGAATCAACCTCGCGGGACTACGTCAGCGCCATACCAACGAAGCGGGTCCGCTTCTGCGAACCAAAACAATCGCGGCCCGCCCGTGCCAAATAGGCAGCCTCCCGCCAACAAGCCGTATTCTAAAACCCAGGGTGCCTACAACGTAAACCACAACGGCCCCGTAGACGCGTCTACGTCTCCGGATGAGCATTTCTGTACAACGGCCTCCGGGCAGGACTCTGGACAAAGCTTCGAACAGCTACGCTATGACTACACATCCTTCGATCCCTCACAGACGGCATCGTTTACTTTATACATCAATCAGCCAAGGGCTTTTTCATTAAGGCAGCCGAGGCAGTATTCCCATCCGGAACGGAGGTTGTCCATCATGCTATCTTTGTTAGATCGCTCCAAATCATGTCTAAGACCCTGCAACGGGACATGTACGGCCTGCAAGCGTTCGGGTATCCTGCCAATGAGGTCAAACAACCAGACCCTGACCCATTAGCTTCTTCACGCTACTCATGTGTCTATTGGGCTGATCATCTATGCTATTCAGGTCCTGTGTCTTCAGTAATATATATTGAAGGTCTACAAGATGGGGGCGTTGTTGAAACGTTCCTAAGGAATAATTTTCTGTACTAGCTGGAAGCTCTCAGTCTCTGCAAGAGCATACCAAAGGGCATACTCTCTATAGCTAACCTACAATTAGTAGTTCAGGTATGTTATGTGTAAAATAAGCAATACAATTAGGATATTTACGTGCTAACAAGAGATTAGGGAATAGGTAAGGCGACCTCATTTATAGAACTTGTTCAAGATGCCCATCGATTTGTTATGTATCACAAGGGAGCAATAGAGAGCAGCCCTCTTCAGGTATATGTATCTGCGCTATTGTTCAGTCCAACAGCGAGCTTAGTGAGAAAGCTTTTCCAGCGCGAAGAGCCAGAATGGATCACAATCAAACTGGCCATGGGTGATAGCTGGAGCGCATGCCTGCAGACGCTCGAGGGGCATCGCGGTTCTGTCAACTCTGTGGCCTCCTCGCACGACTCGACCCGGCTGGCATCAGCGTCGAACGACGGGACAGTCAAGCTCTGGGACGCGAGCAGCAGCGCGTGCATGCAGACGCTCGAGGGGCATTGCAGTTCTGTCAACTCCGTGGCATTCTTGCATGACTTGACCCGGCTGGCGTCGGCGTCGAGTGACAACACCGTTAAGCTCTGGGACGTGAGCAGCGGCGCGTGCCTGCACACGTACGGTACTGGAACCACTCTTCAGCATATATCGTTCAATTCCACTGGATCATCTCTTTACACCGAAATCGGTTCTATAGATGTCAGCACATCAACAGTTTCTAGTACACGTAATGTTATAGAGCCTCAGCATCCTTCGTATGTACGCGGAGGCGTGAGCTCAGACCGCACATGGATTACACATGACGGTAATAACGTACTCTGGATACCTTCGGAGTATCGGGCGTCATGCTCAGCTGTGGCTGGAAAGAGAGGTAGATATGTTGGTATAGGTACAGCGTCTGGAAAGGTATTGATATGCCGCCTTAAGTAATGTTTTTCCTCCAAGTGCTGCAGCAACTATGCATTCAACGTGTATTGAGCCTCTTTCTGTATAGTCGTTAGCGAAATCAGCTTCACCTTTGTAGGCAGCAACATTAGTTGTAGCGAATCTATTGGCAAGGGGCTCAGCCCTATCGCCATCCGTAAGTAGTCAAGCGTTAAACTATTAGTATCATGATCAGCGACCTATGCAAGGGTTAAATTCATAACAGACATATGACGGGAGAATCGAGCCTAGGAATGAATGAGAGATAGATCATTGATTCTTAGGTATCTGCGGGCGAAGCTCTTATATAGCTGAGCTCGGCAAATACTAGCTTACGAAGCTTATTCTGCACGGAGCTTTGTAGAAATAGGGTTTAGCTTATAGTGTAGCGAGCGGATCTTTGTAACAGAACGTAGTTACTAGTTGGCGATTGGTGATATAAGGACCCTACCCTTGCTAGTAGGCCAGCTCTAGTTAAAGTTTGCCCCTTGCAGAGGTAAAATTGATTTCACTAACGACTGTACGTCTTCTCTTCATTTTTATTCCATCAGCACTTATAGAGGGGCGGAGATGTGCACGTATATATATATGCTAGTTCTTTGCTACATTGAAAGTTCGAGAAACTACTCTAGCACGCTGTTAGTGACGTGGGTTATAGTCGTCTAGCACTCTAGCTTGTAAAATTATTTGTGTACGTCTGGAGTGCTATAGCTACTTACTGTGCTGATGCTAATCGGAAGGAGCGTGTGGAAGGGTGATCCACAAAGCACCGCAAGCTCAGGCTACCAAATAGTATTACTACGTATTACAGTCATAATTGCATGGAACATGCGGGGATTGTCTCGCACTAGCCAAGAAACGCAATCGCTTCAATTAAAAGTACTGAACATGGTAGCGACCTCGCATGAATTTGCGCCCGACAGTAGACATAAGGCTAATAATAACTTCTAAGCATTATGGTAAAACTTTTAGGCTCAAATAGAACTTTTCGTAAATAATACAGAAAAGTCAGAGCTTGATGGTAGCGCTGTAGTAAAGGAACATCCTTTCACCATAGTAGAAGGCTCTAAGCAAATCACGCGAAATAGCGACGGCATAAATGTAATTTTTAGTTTAGAAGGCTCCTTGATGTTCTAAAATAGCTACAGCATACCATTTATATAAAATTCTAGCAAGGTTCAACGTGTGTGCAGATTTAGACTCACTTAAAGTCAAAGTACTACTTGCGTTTTCCGGCACAAGTGGCTTTCCGGTATGCACAGAGAGACGTTAGAGTGTGGATCGAAGGCGTGAGATGCTTGGTAAAGGAGTAGTCGGCACTGTCGAGGTGCGAGGACGATAAAGTTTGTGTCAGGTCATAGATCATCTAGTGCTGTGCCTATCGCGACAACCGTTGCGCCAACAACCAACACAGATCTGACAACACCATAAATCAACGGGCAGAAGAGCAAGGCGCTTGTAGTTATGGGGAGAGTATCCATTGTGAAATCAACAACTAACTAGAGCGTCCGAATCCACCGCCTCAATCCCCAAGCTCCGCTCTTCCCTCAGCCCAAGTGGTACAGGCAATCAGTGCCGTGCCTCCGTACCCTAAAAAACTATAAAAATCATGACAACATGCAAGCAAGCCCACCTCTTGGGGGACATGAATCAGCACGTAAAAAAAAACACCCGAAATGTATTTTTGGTGGAGGTGGTATTCACCGGACCACGCTAGCCACGAAAGATGATCGCGACGAAAGAGATAGTGGCATGGGCCTGAAAAATTACCAGCAGTTTTGATGCACACTGAATGAGATGGAGGTATTATGGCAGGAATATAAGGTGAGAAGGGAGGTGTGGAGACAAGGCAAAGGAAATACAGGCAAATGTATAAAAATGAAAACGCCTTCGCGTGGCGCGCTAGGCTTTTGGGAGTGGGGTATGAAGCGAGGTCTGGTGTGATCATGAAAAGTCATAAGGAGAGTTTTGCCTGTTTGACATGATTGTCAGACAAGAGGCATGCGAGGTCGGAAAGGGTAATGCCAACGCATATTTGTTAGGCAGAAGACTATGCGGCAGCGACGATAGCTGGGTGCTGTCGTCGTTGGTGACGGAGGAGATTGTCACGGCGAGAGAAGCCTTCAAAGTTGTTGCAGCCAGGGTACCGACAGTAGAAGTTTGGCTGTGGCATGGTTTGATCGGTGTGCTTCCTGCGGTGCCGATTGAGGTCCTTTGGGTAGAGGAAACCCTCATTACAGACGTTGCAGCGGTGAGGCCGCTCAGAAGGGTCGAGGTGGGATTTGAAATGACGGCTATCTCGTGTCAGCACAGATACGCACAATGACGAGAGGGGAGTATTTACTTCATGTCGCACGCACGATCAAAGGTTTTGTCACAGCTGTCAGACTTGCAAGGGTAGCCACGGGGACGTGGTGCTTGTCGCCTGTGTGGTGCCCTCCGCGAGTCTGCACTCGTCTCGTCGAGGCGATCACCAGGCGTGTAAATATCATCAATGTGTGCTTGAACAGTTTCTGGCTGGACCGTTGTCTCATTTGTATTTATGTAATGGATGTTCTCATTACGGAGCGGTTGCCTGTGGTCTGCAGAGAGAAAGTCAAGGATGGGTTCGAGGGCCGCTGCCGCCTGGTGGAAGGGTTCGGGCTGGTTATAGAGCACCTGGGTAACAGCAAGTGGTGCTTGTGGCTAGGCACGTCAGTAAAATAGCTGGAGCATAGGTCGAGGTTGCCTTACCACGGCTTGCATGCACTGGTAGAAGGGCACTGCACAGCACTGGCACAGGCTGCAAAATATGTCGTCTGGGTCGGTGAAGTAAGACTCCATGCGAGCAACAGGCAGTGAGTAGCCCATAACTGGACTGGCTTCTGCTGGTTCTAGTAAGAAGACTACGAGCACAGCAAGAAGCAGCAGCATATACATGGTGTTATATATAAATATGGGTGCCTAAGACACCAAGAGCAATGTCAAGGGTAATGGAGGGGCGCAAGTGGAGTAAGAATGGAAAAAAGGATTGTGACGGGGAAGAGATGTCGTTTGAAGGCAGTGGGCAGTGGTAGAAGATGTGAGAAAAAAAGGATGAGTATGAGGGCGGAAGGTCGCAGCGCGCATGGGTTCTCGAGGTGAGGGACGTGGAGGCCGGTCATGCCTGGGAGCCTCGCTTGCGTGGCTGTGCTATGACGGTGGAATCGAAAGCATCTGTTTTTTTTTTTGCAATTTTGCATCTAAATTTGGGTCAGTTTTACAGGTTAGCAATGATAAGAGTGCGGTTCTGGTGGTGGTCAAGTGTGCAACTATGCAGTTGTGTTGATGCAACAAGCGATGGAGGGAGTGCCGTAGTCAAAGGGATCCGCGACTCCAGCTGGACACCAAACCGCTTTGAGATGTTTTTGAGGGGAAGAAATGGCTTATGTAAACTCGTGACTTTTGTAATATCTTATCATTGAGCAAGTTAGTAGGCCATAGGCCTCGTTGGGGTGGTGTGTTGCACGGTCCATTCGTGGTTTGAAGTTCCTTGGTAGGACCAGTCGTCGTCGTCGTCGTCGTCGTCGTCGTCGTCCATGTCACGTGCCCAGACGATGTCATGCCCAGATTCTCACACATGGCTGCCAGGCGTAGAGTTCTGAGTCCAAAAGGAGTTTTATCCCTCGGGATGAGAGTGCTGGCTGTTCTTTGCAGATTTGGGGGCCATGTCTGGTGAACGATGGTGTTTTGGCTGTTAGACCTTGCTGTAGACAAAAGTAAGAGCAAAAAAACCTTGTAGGAGCAATTCAAAAAGCAAGTGGGTAGAATAACGGAACAAGCTCTCATAAAAGCGAGAGCGCGCGATGAGGGGGGATGTGCCCCAGATATACACAACCGAACCTCCTCCTCAGCCTGCTCACACAGCGTCGCATAATACCGAGTCATTACTCTATCAAGGCAACAGGTCCTGCATTTCCTAATTCCATTTATATCGTTGGAATCGAAGTTTCAGTGAGCGTTAATACTCTTCTGTCCAAGTGCGTGGCAAGCGCTCTTGTTATTGGATTACAGTGTCCAGCCTAATGGTTGTGCCCCCTCAGGGCGGCCTCCCGGCTGAGAGCGGTCAAATATGCTCCTGAGCTGCGGACAAGGCGGCCCGCCACAGCTACACCAAGCAACCAGGCAGTGGCATGCATTTATGCGGCATGCATCACAGTTCCCTGCTTGTGACTCCGCTTTCTCGGGTGGGGTTGTCTAAAGGAGACAAGCCTGGAGGCCTCCCATATTGTTATGCCCGATGGTCTCCGGCTGAGGTGGTGAGTGGGTGGCCGCAGCATTTCCGATATGCAAAGCTGACGCGGACTACTTATCACAAGTACCCACAAGAATGCATAGATGCGCTATCGTGATGGCACAAGGCTGAAGGCTGAAGGCAGCCTTGGAAGCGGATAGTTGAATATGGTGGGGGCTCGTGACAACGTGACGGGGCGACGGAGGCGCTAGTCTGATTTGGACGTCCATGTTGCCGCACCATCGGAGTTTAGCACGGAGAAGTGCGTCATGACTTGAACCTTTGACCTTGACTCTGTTTTGCGTGTGAGAAGAATTCTGAACCATATTTCACGCTTTATGGAATATGCCGCCCATCCTCTCCCGCAAGCGCCTACGATTGGATTCGCCCAGGTCTGAGCCACCACCAAAACGCACCCGCGCCGGTAAGCCGCCTGCACGCCGCACCAGGGAAACCGTATTCCAGACCTTGGACACAGCGCCAAAGATTGAGCGCACACTTTCTGAAACAAAGGCTCTCCTGGAGCAAGATGACGGTGAAAGTGAGCTCTCAGATCCGGATAGCAGCGAAGACGACTTTGAACATGTCCCATTGGACGGCAAAGATGACGGCAAGGAAAATAGCGCAGAAAGCGCAGACGATGACTGGGAAGATGCTCTGAATAGTCATGAAAACGGACCTGTGCCTATCATTTCCGGCGATATCGCGCTTACTCTATCCGCCGCTCCAAAGACAGCCTTCGACACGAGGCCCGTCGGGAAGAAGGGGCCATCGAAAATCCAGAGACAAATAAGAAATGCCACACATTGCATGCACGTCCAGTACTTGATGTTTCACAACCTTATACGGAATGCATGGATCCAGGATAGACAAGTTCAGGAAATTTTGGTCAAGGGTCTTTCTTCAGGCTGCTGGAATGAGATTGATCGTTATTGGCGAGACATAGGTATTTCTAACGGGGTAAACCGCGCTGTTGTGACACGGCCAGAAGCTGCAAAGGCACCAGCAGTGAAAACTAAAGTTACAAAGGGGAAATGGAAGGAAAGCGGCACGAACGGTGTCAAGGTCTACCAGGGTCCGCAAAGTGGGCGTCTAATCACCCAAGACAACGAAACAAAGCCGTCCAACGGCAAAGGAAAGGAAAAGGTGAAGAGTGATAGAAATGCCCGTGACTGGGGTGCGACATCAGAGCCGCTGGAGCCAACCACTCCGAACCTATCGGCTGGCGATCCTTTACTAAGACTGATGAGATATCTCTCTGCTTACTGGAAATCAAGGTTTAGAGTCACAGCGCCTGGCCTTCGAAAACGAGGATATTTATCACCAACCACCCTTGAGGCCGAGATCGACGCTTGGAGAGAGAGTCCTCAGCATCCCGATTTATTTGGCGAACGGATTGAGTCTCTTGAATCATTCCGAGAAGTGGCGCGCATTTGTGAAGGCAGTAGAGATGTTGGACAGCAACTTTTTACGGCTCTGCTACGCGGCCTCGGTATTGAAGCCCGTATGATTGTGAGCCTGCAGCCTGTTGGCTTTGGTTTCAGCCAAGCGGAAGAAGGAAAACCTAGGAACCTTGATAAATTGAATAATGTTTTCAAGAATGCTGCTCTTACACCTGCGATATCTACGCCACCAAAGGGAAAACTCCCCCAACGTGCGACCGCACGAGGCGATAAAACAGTGGTCAACATCGATGAATCAGACCAAAGTGATCTTAGCAGCTTCATCTCCACCTCTTCGGACTCTGATAAAGCAAAGCCCGTCAAGAAACGCTCAAAAGCACGAAATTACAGCGAAGAGCTTCCTTATCCTACTTATTGGACCGAGGCTATATCGCATCTCACTCATACCCCAATCTCTGTATCTCCACTCTCACGGATTCTTATCGCTAGTGCGTCTTCCCCTAATAAACTTCAGGACTTTTATGCTCGCGGTGCTGCGGCAGACAAAGCAAGACAAGTTCTGGCATACCTCATTGCTTTCTCATCGGATGGCACAGCAAAGGATGTCACCACACGCTATCTTCCCAAATGTCAATGGCCGGGCAGAACAAAGGGATTTCGTATGCCAACCGAGAAGACACCCATCCACAACAAACGCGGAAAAGTCAAGGGATGGGAAGAATGGGACTGGTTCAAATCTCTCATGCGATCCTACGCCCGACCTCATGACAGGCGCCAGCCCTGGGACGAAGTAGAAGACGAAGGCGACCTTATACCCGCTGCACCTGACAGGAAAAAAGAAATGGACGAAGAAGGCGGCAAAGAAACCCTCCAAGGTTACAAGACCTCTACTGAATACGTTCTCGAACGACACCTTAGACGCGAAGAAGCACTCCAACCCAACGCCGAACCCATCCGCCACTTCACCACGGGAAAACCCCCCAACGCAAAGTCCGAACCCGTCTACCGCCGTTCCGACATCGTGAGCTGCAAAACCGTCGAGTCCTGGCACAAAGAAGGCCGCGCAGTCAAGCCAGCTCAACAGCCCCTTAAATTTGTGCCCATGCGCGCCGTCACCGTAACACGTAAGCGCGAAATTGAAGAGCGCGAGCGCGACGAGGGCGAAAAGCCCAAACAGGGCCTATATTCGCGCGCCCAGACTGACTGGATCATCCCGGATCCGATTGTAGATGGCAAGATCCCACGCAACGCGTTTGACAACATCGATGTTTATGTGCCGACCATGGTGCCGCGGGGCGCGGTGCACATTCCACTCAAGGGCACGGCGCGCGTGTGCAGGAAGTTGAATATCGAGTATGCAGAAGCGTGCACGGGGTTCGAGTTTGGGAAGCAGCGCGCAGTGCCTATATTGACGGGCGTGGTTGTTGCGACCGAAAACGAGGATCTAGTCATCGATGCGTGGGAAGCAGAAGAGGCTGAAAAAGCGAGGAAAGAAGCCGACAAAAGGGAGAAGCTGGTGTTAGGACTGTGGAAGAAGTTCTTAAGTGGATTACGCATCGTGCAGCGCATGACGGCGGAGTATGGGGACAATGTCGAATTGTCCGAGAGGAAGCGAGGGGTTGTGCAGAGTGCATCGCCGAGGGACGAGAGCTCGGAATGGCACGCGTTTCAGAATCAGACGGATTTTGAAGGCGGCTTTTTGCGCGAGGATGGTCCTCCGGCCGTGAGAGGTCCTCATTTCGATGACGAGACGGCAGGAGGTTTCTTCGTAGCGAGACAAGACGACCTTGTGCACGGCGACCTCACCATTGATCACGGCGATCACGCTGCAAATTCCCACACGCCCGTCGCAGAAACAATTTACCAGACACCAATCTCCCTCACATCTGCAGTCCAACAGTCCAACGACGCACCCAGCCCAGACTCCGCCGCAAACGAAGCCTCAGACACCCTCATCCCAGCGCCCCCGACCTCACACCGCCGCAACCCTGCTATGAAACCTAGAACGAAGTGCATGTCTCCCCTGACTGAATCCTCCGGTGAAGAACATGAGCCAAAGTCGTCTACTCGCTCGACGTCGAAGCGCAGGGCGGCGCGTAAGAGCGATGCTCAGGTTAAGAGCCACTTCTTTGCGCAGACGAGCGATGCGGAGACAGATTTGACGGACTTGACGGATCGGGCGTCGCCGAAGAAGAAGGGAGTAAGGGGGAAAGGACGAGGGAGGGGGAAGGGGAAGGGGAAGGAGAAGGGGTGAGAGTGTGTGTTTGGGAATGGATAGACTAATCGTTATGAAGTAAGTAGGGGAACCCGAGTTCGATATCATGGCACTGGCTAGTGTTAGCGCAGGTGGTGGAATTATATAAGATCTTACGTGGTGTATGACTTAGAGGATGACCTTGTTGTATACTAAAGATTGTAATGTCCTCGACATAACATGTTTTTACACATTTCCATCCTTCACAACATTGCTCCGAATCTCCAAACACATACTTAAATATGTGGCTTAACTTATTAAAATTTACAGCCTACCCGAAAGGTTTCATGATTTCCACGCGATCAACTTTGTAGTAATTGGACTCAAGAAGACATTCACAGAGCCGCTCTGCACTTGGTCGGTTATGATCTTCCTTCTCTACCATCTACGCAATAAGGAGACACGCCATCTCAGTATTATACCTTTTCCCCAAACCAAACATTTTCTAAACCCCAAAGCCATCGAAATATATTTGGCTATCTTCCACCCAAGCCCGTAACGCGTAACCCTCCATATAATACATGATTTCCTTGTTGGTAATGGCGTCTACCAACATTTTCTTTGATTGGAAATCCAGACCAAACTGAGCAGCTATTATCTCAATAAACACGCACCCAAGCGAAAATACATCAGCAGTTTGTGCTCGCCAATTACGCCCCACCGCCCCCGGAGCAGCGTATCGATTTCTAAACGAGCAAAGGCCATCAATGTCGTTCTGGTTCTGTTCTGTGCACACAAAGGAGATGCCCCTGTTTTCTACGCTCTGTACCGCGACAGTTCCTGTGTTACAGAGGTTCTTCTTCACCTCTGGCAGTCCATGTATTAATTCCTGTTCATCTTCCCTGAAAGTGGCACGTTGTCCACGGCCTGACCAGTCTCGCTTAATTATTGGGTCCACAAGCGAGGCTGGCGTGGCTTGGTGCTCTGCTTCTGGTTTCCTGAAGATGCTCGATAGATTCGTGATCTGCTACTTGATTCTGGTAGTGGCACTAGTAGATTGCTTTTTGATGTCGAGGCCAGGACGATATATGGCAGTAAGATGCTAGCTATCTATCAAGCATAGCTACATCATTTAGACTTGTTGTCTCTGAGGCCTTTGAGTGGTGGCGGCAACGCAAGCTCGTCATTGGCGTTCGTTTGCCTTTTGGAGAAAGTGCGCATCAGGGCTGAATGTTTTACAGTTTGGCAAAGATGAGGCCGGGTGTTATCCTTTTGACATTTAGTTATAAATGACGAACGTGTCCAGTACCATTGTGCTGCGGATTATATGATTGCAGCGAGGCTGTGCTCAAATCTTATGAGCATGCTACATCCTAGCCCAACGTAGCCTTAGCGTTAACTCCCGATTAAAACGGAAGTTCTTTCACCAGCCAGTTAAATAGACGACAGACTACCACACCGCCTAACGAGGGTCACTCTCTCCCGATTAGTCGAAAAACCGGCGTTTTTAGCACGGGCCCAAAACAACGCGCGCGCGATTATCCCCAACTTGACTCCTATACATCCAAGATAGCCGTTTTCCTATAGTAAATTGCAGAACCAATACTCCTTGATCTTCTTAATACTATCAATTATGTAGAAAGTTGAGAAATTAGGTGTGTTTTGGGGTGAATGTGCATTGGAGTTGGTGGCCCATGCTGAAAACGCTGGTCTTTCGACTAATCGAGACAGTGCCCCTCGTTAGATGGCACCGTAGTCTTATTGCTTGATTGCTGAGATGCAGTAGGATGAAGGCGCACCTGGGGGCCGCTTATGCGCTGCGACAACAGACTTCGCCTAGAATTTTACCCTGCTCGGCATATAAGCTCGCTTTCAAACACTTCGATTAACATGAATCTGTTTAGTACCAGCATGTCACACGAGGTGTCTGCCGGCACTGATAGTATACTAGCAGCCAAGTCGGACCAGAAGACACAAAGCAAAAAGAGCCGTGGCTTTTGGTCTTGTTTTACTATCTCAACCTCGTGGAGATTTGGGATTATTCTGGGAGCTATCTGTTCTTTTGTTGTTCTTCTTATCAACATCTCCATCGTTCTCTGGGCAGTGCGAACCTTTCCACTTGATAATGGCCAAGGCACTGTGTTCGAGGGGGACTGCGCTCAATCGAAAAAAAAAAAAACTCAACATCGCCGTTCATCTGATCATAAATGTCATGGGAACGGTTTTGCTGCTGTCGAGTAATTATTGCATGCAAGTTGAACACACAGTATCTAATGCCGAAAACTTGCTTAATCAACGCACAGGCAATGCTTGAGTGCTCCGACCCGACCGGATATCGACAAAGCACGTATCAAGAAAACATGGCTTGATATTGACATATCGAGCTTGCGAAACTTGGTCCATATCGATCGAAAGCGCTCTATACTATGGATATGTGTTGCAGTTAGCTCATTACCACTAAATTTTCTGTACGTCACTGGCCACAGTTAAGTGTTGCCTGAAGCTCACCTATATAAGTTATAACTCAGCCTTTTTCCAATCAGTCCCCGCCAATCAATACCAGGTGCATTTCATGTCTGATGCTTTTCTCACGCAGGCGTTGCAATTTGAAATCAAACCCCACGTAAGCAGTGTGGCAGCCCGCATTCGGGAAGGCCGACTTGAATGTCTCAACAAACTTGACTGTATAAAGGCGTACGCACAGACAATCCAATCTTCTTGCGGTGATGTTTGGCTCGTAGTGCCAGTTAACGAGCTTAAGAGAGAAAAAGAACACTAGTTCGATACAAGCTGCCTTCAGGGTAGATATTGAACCGCATTGGAGTCAGTCGTTGCTTGAGCGAACGCACGGAAGAAAGTTGCAAAGTATACATTAACCTTCACCTTCTCGCCACAATCATTGTCATGAACGCGGTAAAATTTGTTATCTTCGTTTTTGTTGCGTTTGCTCCAAACAACGATGTTCCTATAATGAATATCGGTGATGCAATGGCCTCCTTTCTCAAAACGCCCGACAAAACTACAGAAGGCATGTGCCTCGTATCAAGGGTAGATTTTGAGGGGAAAAAGAACCCATGGCCAAGTGACATAACAACAAGATTTTCCGACGCGAATCCTAAGAGGTGGTCGAGTGCCGTCAGTATGAGGCATCGAATACTAGCATACTTACTGTAAGTCGAGAATCTCCTTGATCCCATACGTCGACTAAAGCTCCCCAGATACTGCAGCACCCTCGCAACCTGTATTTTCTTCCTCCCTAAGAACTGGAAGTCCGGATCTTCATCCCTAGGAATCACCGCGTTCAACATGCGCAATGTCATACGTGGAACCGGCGCCTTTCTCCCCACCGTTCTTGCAGCTAATACCATGCAAACCGTGGCGTCCCTCATCTACGTTGTCTACAACCAAATGCTCACCGCCATCCTCCTCGCCAGAGAATGGGACCAGTACGCCTCGCACCGTAAAGGCCTGCGCCTATCTTCCGAGCCCAAAGGCGTGCAGCGCTCCACCCACCTCCTGCAGCTCCGCTACCGCTACAGCATCCCGCTAATGGCCACATCCGCCGCCTTCCACTGGCTCATCTCGCAGACTGTCTTCCTCCTCAACGTCCAAGTCTTTCAGGCCAACGGCCACCACAGCCCACCCCCCCTATTTCGTTACGCTGTCGACCTCGTTCCCGAACATGCCATCCTAGCCACGGCGTTTGCGCCCAATGGCCTCTATGCCATCACGCCGCTCGCCGCAGTTGCGCTCTTTGGTATCATTGTGCTTGGGCGCCGCAGCTTTGTGAGCGGCATGCCCGTTGTAGGGACTTGCAGCGCCGCGATTTCGGCCGCGTGTCATGTGCGAGCAGGGGAATGTGGTGGTGTGTGGGAAAGGGCCTTGCACTGGGGTGCGTTTACGGAGCCGAGTCTTTGGGGGTGGGGTCGAGTGTTGTGGGTTTTCGGGCGGGAAGGTTAGGTATGCGGTACATGATTGCGAGTTTGTGGGGCTCGGGGGGGATTCGAGGTAAACCGTTGATATAAAGTCGACTGTTTCCAATTTAGAGGGGGCTTACGTTTTGGGCGCCGCACACTTAGAATTTGGGAGCCACGACATAGGAAGGTATCTTACGTACACTTCATATTTAAAATAGAGTCCAGTTTCTACTAGTTATCATATGTTTCTAAATTTTCTCTATTTTTGCGTATTTTCTAATAGACGTGCCCGCTTAGGGGTTTCAAGCGCTGCTATGTACTATATTTTCCATAGGCCTCTGCTCTGATATTGCAAATCCTATATTTTAATTTTGGGTATCTCTCGAGGTAATAAAATAAAAAACTACCTTGGTACTACTGTTGTAATCCGAGCGAGGGATTGACTTGATGTCCGGCAGGACCCCGGCAAGTCACGAGTCTTCCGGCGTCTCCTGGCCTGGCGTCTCCCCCTGAGAAACCCAAGAGGCCATGAAAGATTCGGCGGAGACTCAGGGAACAAAGGATGCTCGCATATTGTTAGGACATTGTGTTCAATCTTCTACTCTGATTCTCTACTCTATAGAATACATTCTATTAGACAAGTGATTAATTAGTTACCCTGTGAAGTGCACTCTGCTTATCCGCGAAATCTTAGTAGCAATTGAAAACTTTCGTTTTTACTCTGACGAGCTTTTGATTTAGGATATACCATCGTAATTGGAGTCCTGGATATCCATACGCTTCGCTGCTTTCCTCTCTTGTTCAATGAATCGCGCTTCATCACCGGAAGTAATCTCTTCCGGAGGTGTTTCCGACCGCTTCCTCTTCTTAACACCAGGAGCAAGCGAGTGCTTGACAAGTGATCCCGCTTGTTGTACCTTACTCTCCGCCGCGGCGAGAAATTGGCAAAACTGTTGACCCGAAATATGTATTTCTCGATTTTGGTCTCCAAGCTCCCTCTGCACTAATTCTTCGCACGCGAAATCGCTAAGGCGAAGCCGTAGGCCTGGATGGTTGGTAGTGTTCCCCTGATCGTCACGGAGGGCCTGGTGCCAACATCAGAATATCAATGTCAAAAGAATGATGTAGTTTACCTCATCCGCGACCTCTTTCACTACTCGTAGCTCATCTTCAGTAGCAGTACGAAACATTTGGGTTCGCCACACCGATAACGTTGCCTTTCGCGAACCTTTCTTGCCATACTCAATATCCAGCCCAACAACTGCCTGTACGCTGGCGTCTGAGTTGAGGAGGTAGCATTCAGCCAGCCGGTCTAACTTTTTCTTCTTTTGTGAATATGCCACTTCAATAATGACCCCAGGGTATTGTGCCCTATTATGCCAGAAAGACGCGTCTGGGTCGTGTTTCGACTTTCTGCCAGACAAATCGTTCTCAACTGGGAAATATATATTAGTAGATCGAGCTAGGTTTACTCTCTGGGCAAAAGCTGCTGCATCGTCGGATCCTTCACAGATTGATTTGAGTTGACTGAACACGGCATTCTCAATGCGGGCGATAAACATTTCGTGCACGGCTGTAGGCATGCGAATGACAAGCTGGTGTCTTTCCGCGTTATAATCATACCTGCCGATCTTCTTTGTTAGCTGCCATATTTATAATTTCTCAAGTATACTTACCTTATCTTGTCTTCTACAAACCCAAGCAGCTCCTCGTCTTGGCTAAGCAGATGCGCTATCTTATCGTATTCTCCTTCTGCAAGCTGAAACTCAATCCACGGTCCTCGGTTGCTATGCTTTCCAGCCTGAATTTCGTAGAAGAGCGCGATAACACGAGGGGCTTGCGCGAAGGGCTTCTCGTCGGTCGATGGCGGCGTCAATGGTAGGTCTGCAAAGCTCGAAGGTGGGGTGATGTTTTGATTTGATTCTTGCCGATTTCGCGACGAAGACATAGCAGCCTGTTGCATGGAGTCGTGCGTGGAATTGCACGGAGTCGTGGAGTTGCACGCTGGCTGTGGCGGAGGCTGATCGCGGTTTAGCAGCTGGGGCCGCTTTGGTTGACTCAGTCACGTAGCCGCCAAGGCGCCCTTCGCGACAACACCTCGTCCTGACACTACCCATCAACGCCGCGGAAGACGCTCAATCTCTACAACCCTGTGGCCGGAGCGATTCAGCCATCCTCCTTACTAGTGTGTCATCTTTAGTCTGCAGACTTGCTGACGTATCTACAAAGGTACCTCAAGTGACATGCCCACGGCAACAGTCTTGTCGCCACCGACGCAACCTTAATCTCTAAATATAAGGGAGAGTAACAGAGCATTTAATAAGAAGGATTGAGTAAACTATGCGATGCTATGTACAAATCTTTCTCCTTCTGAGCGCTCTTTGGGGCATTACTTATGTGTCGCTCGTCGAGAAATTGCCTAAGCTGAGCCGCACGCCAAGATCTCATCGTCGCAATCGTCCTAGTATTTATATATCATTGCAACTCTATAACCCTCCAAAAGCCGCTAAGACACACTGTTTTGTGCACTGTCTTTCACCTTCAGCATGATTGCAATGAATTGCTAGTCAATCGCGCTGAGCGCGATGTGATCTGTCCGATTGACCCTGCAACCCCCCCTTCTTTTGGTAGAATAGATTGATTTTGCTGCAAAGGCCCCAAAGGCACGTGCTATATGTGCCCCAGTTCTTCATATCAGATGCAGGATATGGCGCGTCCATCAGCTTGCACTCCGGTTCAACAGCTTGTTTTAGCATGAGGAACCCACAAGTTAAGCTGTCAGGCTAATTCCTGGAGCCCGCGTCACAGCTGACCTCAGGTGCGTAGTGCGCCTCTGTTAGTTCTAAGAACCTCGTCTCTTCATTGAGGTTCTGGTGGGCATACAATGTAGAAATCCATCTTGTCAACAAGTGGTAGCCTTGACAGTGAGCCCAAGAGCACAGTTTGGCTGATCTGCAGGATATATGATGCACACTCCCTAGCAAGGCTGAGACGTCCTTCATACCATCATCTCGATCGTTCACTGGAAAGTCCTGCATCATCGTCTGCCTTCTTCTGAGCCACTTACCGTCACCAGAATGGGCCGGGCTTCCGCACCTTCTTGCAAGGCGAACGCACGATCATTACAGAGAGAGATAGCGCTTGCCATCGTCATTAAGGGGTTCTCCGAGAAATGGACTGCTCCAAAGATAAACCAGGAGATCCAGCGTAACTTAAGTGTCGAGGAAGATGAGAGAGTTTCCGGCTGTTTTGGATGGCTTCCGTCATGGTTCACGTTGTGGATTACGAGAACCACAACCGAAAAAAGTTTCAATCGCCTAGACGGTGTCAGTCTCGCATGAGATAACGAGCTCGATACGAGCACACAGCTATCACCAACCCGAAATAACGGATTTCCTCGCCTAGCTCGTATGTTGCTCCCGCGAGCACATGAAGGAGCATACAAAATCTATTTTGGGTGAGGATGTTTATGAAAAAGCATATCATCTACACAAGACCTACTATTGTATGCTGTCTTCGTTTTGGACCGGTTATCCACTTGGATGTGTTGTACACAATGAAGACCACCGCCGTCTGCCAGAGAAGAAGGTAAAGATCTCTCGCTCTTTTGCCTTCCACTCTTAATGCGATCAGCAAATTCGTTCATTCGAGTCATTTGTTGTTTTTGTAGTCTTTTATAATTACACCTTTTCTCATTATGAACATGTCCGAAGATGCCACTAGGTGGCCCTGAAGCCCTCATACCACTTTGTCTATGTTTAACGAGCATAGTGGTGGACATGCTAGTGGAGTGACATATGCGTCAACGTGATGACCTTGCAACGCCCCATGCACTCAAATGCTCATTTAGGGTCTGCTCTACCGTAGACCCAGCTTGCCGGGACGCATATGATCCATAAAGGCCAACTCATTTTTTGTCAAACTTACCAATATTTTGTGTCAGTGGCTCTCATGCTTGGTGCGAGGTTTTAGTCTATTTATCGGCCCCTTGTTTGGACGGAGGAGCTGACAGCGTCCATGCCCTCGTGGCTTTCCACTGTTCTATAATCCGACCCCTCACGACCTTATATCTTGATTATGCAAATGTGTTCACATGAGTCATCGCCTTCCCCGCCTCTGACCGAACGGTAGAGACTTTACCCTGTGCTTCACCGGTTGCTTTCCCACAGGCGCGTTCTGTGTGCGTGCGATCGGCGAGAACCGTTCGACCGTCGGTCGTAGCGATCCCGTGTCAAATTTTCTGAGCCTTATCAGCTTCTGCATGTCAGCACAGGCATCATGTATCAATTCACTGCCTTCTTGGAGGACCACCGTTCTAGCTCTCAACTTTATGCGGTATCTCTGCCACATCTCACCGCAGTTCGCGCCTCTGCAGAGCCTCTTCGAGCGCTGTCTTCCAAGTCGAGCTAGATGACGAGGGTAAAAGATAAAAGATCCAGATACGTACTATGATCTCTTGCTTCCATACCAATTATGATGCAGCCACTCTTACATATACTACTGAATGTTGTTATGATAATATTTACTCAAATCTCCTTTTTGATTTGCCAACAGCGGGCTATAACGACCCAGCCACAGACCAGGCCTAAGGAGAAGAGAAAACAAGATCCGCTTCCCCCACGGAAGCCCCCGTTGACCCGGATTCAGACACTATTTCCTTAGAAAAAACTACAGAGAAGCCTTACGAGCCAAGCATCGAGGTTAGCCCAACCGTGTGTGGCGTTATTGGTGGCGAAGATGCTGCGGATCTCGTTCACACTCCAAGTGAGCGACCACTAAGAACAACGACCGTACTTGCTGCTCCCTACCTACTTCACAACCCTAATAGCGATCACTTGGAGAAAGTTCAGCAATTGCAAGACACGACAAAGTCAATTGCTAGTCATTGCCTCGCTATGATTGACGGAGACAACGGGTGCTATTTCAGACCAGATATCGTGCGAGAGCTTCAACTTGTTAGACACTTAGATGATTAGTTGGAGTATGAA
Source organism: Ophiosphaerella korrae (assembly GCA_028456385.1). Lineage (NCBI taxonomy): Eukaryota > Fungi > Ascomycota > Dothideomycetes > Pleosporales > Phaeosphaeriaceae > Ophiosphaerella > Ophiosphaerella korrae. The sequence goes on along the minus strand of JALNQF010000039.1, from coordinate 253,165 downwards.
GTGGATGGCGAGACATATACGGGGACTCTTCCCTACTTCGAAATCAGCATCTTTGCTAGTGAGGAGTACGAGTATATGCTTCCTATACGCGCCCATAAGCCAATAGATGGGTCTTCCAGTCATCTAACGCAGCTTACTATCACGGGAATGGTTTGCAGGTTATTGTGGGATAACGTTCAAGGAGGATGGTGCCGAAAGCAAGCCTGAAGTATGTGATATCCGAAGCCGAGCATTGTTTCGCAAGTCCAGGGGTTTTGGTATCCTCGCTTCTGCGCTCTCTAGGGCAATAGAGTAATCCCAATGAGGCTGGCAACACTCTCGTCATCCACAGAAGTAACATTATAGTAGATCCAATTTTACAAGCACCTTTGCACGCGAGTCCCACTGAATATACAGCTTAAGTGTGTGCGTGTGGCTGATCTGGATGCATTTGCAGCAAGTCACACCTATACCGTCGCATCTTCCTTTCGCATCACGTCGACAAATATTTTCCAATAAATGAAATGAGGCCGAGTAGCATATGCTATACATGTTTATTTCTGGAGCTTACGCTTCTGTGCGCTTCTGTGTGTGTGCCCGTCTTGCGCCTTTATTTCCCTCCTGAGACTATCAAAAGCTATCCCTAAACGCTGTCCTTAACTTCTAGGAAATGGGATTATAGAGGCCCATGATATATCACGCACATGTTCTGTATCGGCTCTCTTGTCGATTAAGTTACTTTCTTTATTGTTCGATCGCTCTGCAGCAAGTGCACTGTTTACCTGCACTGCCGCCTCGGAGCTAATAGGCTTTGTGTAATATGGATACTTCATCTTTAATCCATTTTTCTTCTTGTCGCATTGTCTCAAACCCGGTAAGTGTACGTGCTTCTATCTCTCAGCTATACATTCGGCTCACAATCTTCAGAAGCCAGGTTCGAAGAAAGATCAGCGACGCGTTGCGATCCTTACCGCCACTGAACTTGAGTAAAAGCGAGAGAGTGATCGAGAAGCCTAGCGAGCAATATGGTAGAGAACGAAGGATTACATTGTTATCCTAGAGAAACAGGCCCGCAACCTCACTACTGAACTGGACAGGGTGAAAACGCTTGTGCAAGGGGATGAGGACCTTAAGAAAGATAACGCAATGTTTCGGTCGCGGCTGTCAGACAAAGCCCAAATTCTGGGAGTGTCGGAAGGTATTTGACGAATTGTGCTTCTGCAGGTTGAGAATGCGTAGTTAAGGTAGGTAATAGAAAAGATACTCGAGCACATTCAAATCCTTACCCAACCCCGAGGGAGTCAACAGAAACCGCTAGGATTGTATCTTTAGTTCGCGAAATAACAAAACTGGATTCGGAATCCATGTATACCTATCAGTCCTTAGCTAAGGTTTCCGCGCTAAATTATTGGGGGCTTCGGCCGTTATTCGATTCACAGCATCAAACTACCTCTATGCAAATGGAATTCTCCTCGGTTTGCACCATGAAACCGACGGTTATGCCCCACCCCGAATCGTATCTTCGCGTACCACCCGCTTATATCGACAAGTCATCTACGGTATTGGTAGACTGAATGGCTATCATTGCGTAGTAGAATTGGTGACGCGCGCGTATTTTGATGCGATGTGGGTGAGATGATAGCGAGGCACATATATAAGTTTTGCTCGTCTGGAGTCGGTGAGAGTGCGGTAAACTGATATGCAGTGAGAAGGAGAAAAGGATGCCGCTTATAGCAGTTGTTCTTCAGCTACACACTTTTGCCTCCTTACTTAATTGCTTTATTTCCACCTTTTTTTTTTCATAAGTGGCCTGTTCCCAAAGTGCATGTATCGCTTTGGGGAGGAAAAGGCGGGCCATTAGCCAGCTCAGTGTCGCACGTAATACCTTCTCTCCTACTCTCAGGTGAGTTAGTATAAGTCGTGCCCGATGTATATGTATTGCTATTTCTAGGTATCGTCTCATATAGTTCTGAGGTGGTACGGATCGGCGTGAGTATTTTCATACGTTCCTGCATTTCTTCACCATCGTCTGTCATTTCATTGTCCACAAATCCATGACCTATGTTCTGGTAGAAGGCCTCCTGAGGCCTTCTGTATCTGTAAATGGAGCGGCGAGCTCATGGTCGCACGGATGTTTCGTCGGTATTGTTTGGGGCCTAAGGTTGGCAATCGTGGCCCACTATAAATTACATTAGTCTTCATCTATTCCAATCGCTGCATATAAGCTCTGAGATCGGTGCCTGCGCTAGGAAGGTTAAAGGAGAAAACTATATTTACTTGGAGTGAGCCACCAGAAACCTCGGGGAGGACGTCCCGGTAGCCTGAGGTCAAGTTAATTAGGAGCTAAGATGAGGACGAAGCGGGCTTCGACACACCGATGTATCTAGCCTAACGTGTCAAAAAGTGGCTTATAGCGACGTGGTTGTGGGTCCATCGCATGCAAGCTACTGCAATGTAGGTTTCAAACTGTTTGATGCATGTGTGATTGCTTAATACACATGTCAGGTATCATGTTAGCCTCTAGGCGGTCAGAGGCTGCTTGAGTACGCTGTTGCAAAAGGGCGCTGACAATCCCCGACAATAAAGCCTAATGCTACCTTGTGCCTTCGCCTTTTCGCTCCAATATAAATGCTCGACAGCCCTACCTTCATTCGTTCATAAGCTTGATACCGTTTGTATCGTCAATTCTATGGCATACTGGCTATCACTAGACTTCCATCGACTAGCTTTCGAAGCAAGATGGAATCCCCTGAGATTTATCAGAAAATGTACCCCGAGTTCTGTGAAAACGCTAGGTAATAGTTCGTCTGCAGTTCAGTGAGCGATATTAATCATTCTTTAGTGAGATTAAGCCTGCCACTAACGACGCTGAAGTCGTCGAGTTTGTTCGCACGGAATACGGCTTACCATTCTCGAAGAAGGAGAAGTCGTGAACATGCGAGAATTTTTTCAAAATCTAGCTTGATACAATCCAAAAACAAAATATACTATAAAGTCTTTGACGTAATGATATGGTGGACAACAACAGCACGATAACATTGTTTATGAGTATGATCGAGGAGTTTCGACGAAGGTCTGAGCCCTTGACTAGCACCACGTGTTCCTCTCTAACGTAATTCTACTATTCGTACAACTAATGTCTCTTCTATGCGAGAGTGTAAAGTTATGTATAATTACTATAAGCACGCTTTATCTAATCCTTGCTGGTAGCGAGAACCACGCCGTAACGAAAAGAGGACTTACACCTCAAGGAAGTAGAAATGCACTTATAGTCTTAGTTTTCTATCCTGTTTCGCTTAGTACATAACTATGAGAGTAAGTCTGTAACTGGTGGCTCGGCTGAGCGGAAGAATAAAGATCTGGCCTTTTGAGGCACGGAGTGCCGACCCTGCGCGAGGCAAGCCAGCGTCAATCACAATGCACAACACACAAAGATGCCTTTAATCGCTCGGCCTGAATTGCAGAGGCAACAGTAAAGGCAGACCGAAGACCTACGGAGCCTAATAATCCAATCGCATTCTTAGTCGTCAGTGACTCCCTGATTCCTCGTTTACCTCAGTACAAGAGTCGAAACCCCGAGGCGTGGTATGATACCTCCCTGAATTTCCATGCCGTCCAGCTGCTTATATTCCTTCTTCTAGCCTCCCATATGTCGTTCTTTTCGCATATCTCCACCCACTGTTGCCCACTGCACCACGCGTTTACGGTATACTCCTCTACACCTCTTACTGGAAGCCCCTCCAAATACCAGTACTTTCCTGCTGCTGTTGGAAAAAGTGTTTGCGTTATCGACCAAGATGGCTCTCGTGGTATCCTCAGACAGGATGCTGCATTGACTCGTGGACGAGTCTGAATGTTGTTATCGAATACAGCGAGATGTCAACCGAGACGGCGGCAGAATTGTCTACGTCTAAGTCAAAGACCCGACTATAATCCCTAAAGACGCACGAACGCGCAGCCCATCGCTGCTCAAAAATCTTCAGTCGTATTCAGAATGGAATCAGGTCTGGACTACTCTAACTATTCGCAATGATAACGGTCAGATTCGATGCATACAGGACACATCGCGGCCACACAAGCTATGCCGAACCGAATGTCCTGAAGGTTATCCGTTCCTTCAGGTAACTAAGCTACACACACTTTATTAATTCAAAGAGCGCGTCTTCTAGGTGCAGTGTGTGGATCAGATACCCGCATCCTCAAAATTGCAACATTTGCTCACGAATTCTTCTCGCTCAAACAAGAAATAGAAGTATATCATTTTGTTACACGAGGTAGTAATCTTGTGTCAAAGATCGTTAGGTACGCTTGTGAAAAGGATCGCGTTGTTGACTTTCTTTGCGAAATGATCGTTGGTCATGTTCCTTCTACTAACAATGCAGCCGCTTGTCAGAGAGGGCTCGAAAGGCTCCATCGTGAACGAGCATTTCATGGAGATATCAATAAATACAATATTCTTATTACAACAGAGGGGCTAAAGTTCATCGACTTAGAGCATGCAAGAGTATGTGTTTTAGATGCAAATAATAGTAATTATAATAGTGGTAAAGAGAAAGAGATTGAGGATCTCAAGCCAGCACTAGACGATAAGTCAGGATTAGGACAGCCGTGGGAATGAAAATCCTAAAATACCTCGGCCGTTGGTAGAACAATTTTTGCAATAGTGTCCCGAGGAGTTCGAATTGCCGATGAGGAAACCAAAGTTTCCCGGAAGATAACTCCTCGTGACTGTTACGAAGAACTATGCCGTACTAGAAAAATCTAAAGCTTCATACCTCCAGGTGCTCAGATCCAGACGAAATTGTGCAGACCAATAAAGCGGAGGGAAGCCTTGGGTACATCAAGGTAACGATGGCTTCAAAGATCGCGAAAGATCGACTCTCTAAGATTGAGACAGCAATCGCCAACAGCATTTGGGTGTAGTATACTTAAACAATATTACTTTTTTGTTAACATAAATCTTTTCAAGCATCTTCCACTTCCTCGGTGAGGCCCTGGGCGATATAATTAGATATATTCATCGCTATTTTGTGCCCCTAGAATATTAGCCATTCTTCTCTTTCGTCATAAATGAGTATCTACGCCACCGTTTCTCTGGCGCTGTTAGTGTACGGTGTAAGCGACTGTCATGAAGAAGAACGGATTCTCAGAGAGCTCTCTGCTGAGCTCCGAGGCCCTCCTGCATTTTCGACCCCACGGGTGATGCTCAACCTGACGCATAATTTGAATAGACAGGAACGCTACGACGAAGAGATAGAGATGGCACAGCAAGCCTATAAGCTGATTCAAGAGCATGAGATGTATACGGAGAGAGTATTTTTAGCTAGGGGAAGACTGAGGCAGCAGTATCGACTCTGGTACGTGTGATACGGATTACTATAGATCAGTGTGGGGAACAGCATCCTTGGGTTCTTGAATTCGTCACTGTTTTGGAGGGTTGGCTTCGAAGCCAGGACCAGGAAACAGGCGCTGACAATCTAAGAGGACGAATAGGAAGGCGGATGGTCGAAATTGGCGAGCGGGAATCTATGCAATGATGACCAGTCCTGATAGATGGTCACAGATTAGTTCCGTTTCTCCATTCAGCTGATGGGATAGCTTACCCTTCAATGTATTCTCGTTATGAACATTGTTCTTTCCCTCCGCCTTCTCTAGAATCAGACAAACCGTCAATCCCTAGTCTCGCAAACATGAAACTTCCAAGCTACCAGTATATTTTGAAAACTCCCGCTGCCCGACAATTTCCCTGTAATTTATGCTGGACCGCACAGCGATATCAGCTTCAACTGACTATACGGCTTCTGCCTTCACCTTCTTCCACAGGCGGATCAACCACCGCCCCACTTTCCACAAGCATCAGCTCATTGACTCTCTCCTTGGCATATTCGACCCGCTGCCAAGTCTTTAAGCTCTTGGTATTCGTATCGAGTTCCCAAACCCGCATTCGTCGATGAATTCGCTTTCCGCCGTACGAACAGTATCCCGTGAACCCACTGGCACCTGCATAGCATAGCCAAGGTCCAGGAAGAGGGATTTTGCTGTCACCCTGTTGCTTTTGTTGTCGCAAAGCGCAAAAGTCATTCATGTGGTCGTGTCCGCAGCCTAACGCTGATACATTTTCTTTAGCCAAAGTGTCATAGAAATGGGAATTGAAGCTGGGGCCTTCAGTCGGTTCCCTCCGGTGGCCGCTTCGTAGACTAAGATGGCGGTCGTTAAACTCGGGTAGAGGGATGTGTATGAAAGCTAGAGACAGATGAAAGCTGGTATCGTTATTTTCCTGCACACGTGCGCGTCGCAGCGCTTCAGAAGTTTTCATAAACCAGTCAATTTGGCATGGCTTGATATGATCATAGTCATTGAATATCATGCTTTTTTTTTGACCATGCGAATCCAGGAAATGTAAAGTCGATACCGGGAGCGCTGACGGGGCGGTAGCCAGAACCTGAACGTAAAAGTTGCCTACACCAGCAACCTGCTCCGGGCCAGGCTCGCAGAGGCTAAAAGGTAGATTCTGAAGTATTGCCATCTGTGATTTGCCTGCAATCTAGTAAGCAAGAACGGACAGCTTATCAGGATTGCATAACTACATTACAGGCAATGTGGTCGACAATCTTTAGGAGAGTGTGGCATCTTTAAGTGTGTTGTCGATCGCATTTCCTATGTAGCTATAGTGTGAAAGAGTTCACGTACGTGATAATGCGTGGGGACCCTCATCATCATGATTGCCAAAGACGGCTGCGAATGGGATTGAGCGCTCAATAATAGGTGCAACTACTTTGAAGAGGGCAGATTGGGTGTCGAGGATGTCGTGGTGCACCTGATCTCCAGTAAGAATTACAAGATCTGGCTTCTCAACATCTAAGATCTTTTTAATAAAGTCTACTGTAAGTGGGTCAGCCTCGCTCTCCGGTAGGCCGTTCCCATGTGCATCAATAGCATCTTTGCATGCTCCAACACCGGTGACCATATGGGTGTCAGAAATCTGGACAATCTTGAATCTTCCATCCGCCCCGACTCTTAGAGCCGCCCGAGCATCCGGGTTAGGCTTAGCCCTTCCGTGGAGTATGCTTAGTCTCGCGACCGGAACTTCTGGCTGAGCGGTAAGTTGAAGCGATGATTGCGTGAGAGTCCATTGCGGTCGTGGATCCACCACGTCTACGCCAAAGAGAACATCCACCTCTGTCACAACCTGGTCAATCTTGCCGGAGAACCTACCTCTTAGCACCCATATTCCGCCAGGTCGACTCTCCCATAGATTGCGTAAGCCAGGGTTAGGAGGCGGCCTGCCGACTCTGATATCTATAACCACCAAGTCGTCAGCTGTAAGCTCTTCCTCGTTTGCAAGTGCTACATAGAGCCATGCACTCTGCTTGGATGTATGTAGGTAGAGCTCCTTCTCTACACGGTGCCATATTTGCGGGTCTAGTTCGCAGGTGGGGTGAGAAACTGCCGAAGAGAGTATAACGGTCAGATCTGTAACAACTGGGTGAGCAACAACAGCTGCGATACGTGGACTGAACAGTTTCGCCGTTTCAGAGGGGAAGACTCCAAGAAACCTGAGAGCACCATGTATCGGGGATAGTAAGACGGTTGCAACAGAAGCAAGCGTCAACGTAAACATTCTTCCTTCTTTCGTTGTTAATTCAATAACTGGCACAATTAATGATAGGAGTGGCGCTCTTTTCTTGGAAATAATGGCGTTTTATAGAGGCGAAGACTAGGTAGTCCAGTGCCAAGGCCCGACCCCACAATTCAACCTAAGAGCTGATTTCGCCTTTACAATATTCGTATACCGCATTGTCGGCCATCCCAGTTCTCACGCCCTTTCGTTAAACCTAATAATTAAATCATAACACAAGTCAATGTTCCATCGCTCAGGGCGAAAATGCCCATTCCGCTATCCCCTTTCGAACCACCTGCATCGGTTAGCTAGCATTTGACGAAACACGAGTTTGCACCTACTAAGGGATATTGTAGAGGGCGTAGATATTTACGAGGATGTGCCGGTGGCGCAGTCGCAGGTAAGTTCTAAGTCTTTTTAGCTGCATCCGAGGCGAGACTGCAAGACATTTCCAGAACTAGACATTTATAAGAACATATAAGAATATACATGATCGCTTAGCGTAATTTACGCAATATTGTAGACTAGATCGCCTGGAATATTTGCAATGCATTGGTTGAGATCCAAGCTTGCAGGACGAGGGATAACCTTCATTACGCATTGAGCAGTAGGGATATTCTTGCTAAGATGAAAATCAAAGCAGAATTCATTCGCTGGTAGGGGGTGTTCGCTTGAGGCGTCTCCGTTTTGTCGTAGGGGGCAGGGCGTGCAGACGCTAAATGGTGGTTGGTTGCTAGGAAAGCAAGTATAAGATTTCTTAGCTTCCAAGCAAGCAAGTATAAAAGTTGGCAAGTACTTGTATGCAAGTACAGGTATAAGCAATTATTAGTTTACTAGACTCATAAGCAAGCAAGTATTAGGGCCTTTGTTTGCTTTGTTTGCTTGTTGGCAAGTGTGCAATCAGGGTTTGTGTAACTTACGAAGGCAATCCCAAAACTGATTCAGTTAAATGACTAAAGAAGTAATTAAACAATCGCGATAAGGTAGCATTGAAAATATGTCGATACACATCCTCACGGTTTATTATACTTTTTATATACGATTCTCTACGAGGTGTTATCTAATAGGAGCGTACTTTCTGAGTTTTAAGGGGCTGAAATATACTCGATTTTAGTAGGATAGGTCTCTGTTCCAATATAACGGCTCCTAATTTCTAAAAGTGCGAAGTCGTCGACATCACAACGCACGGGCCTTGTTGTTTACACATCCCACTTCCATCATCGCTTCCCCAAGCCGAGCAACGAAACAACATCGCGCACCACACGCGCACCCCTTTTCGCATACAATGGCGCCACGTCGCGCGCCCCAGAATATCTCATTTACCGTCGACTCTGCTTCAGAAGACGAAATAACGCACGACGAACTCAACACGCTCCCGACGCCAGAGTCGAATGCGGAAAACAAAGCGCCGGCCAAGAAAACGCGTGCAAAGGCGGCGCAGAGCATAGCAGCAGGCCCCGCGACCAAAGCCGCAGGCAAAGGCAGACCAGCGGCGCGTCGAGTCAGCAGCGGAAGCGTCATGGGAGTCAAGAAGAGCAATGCAGCCGTCGCAAAGAAGGCACCTGCTAAGGGTGGGCGCAAAGCTCTTGCCGAGCGCAAAGACATCAATGGAAGTGATACCGAAGAGGTGGACGAATTTGACGAGGAAGACGCTGCTGCGCCTGCAAAGACTGCAAGGAGGGGCCGCTCAGCCCGAGCGCAAAAAGCGACCGAGAACGAGACTGTCGAAGCGCCGGCATCTGCGCCTGCACCAGCTAAGAGGGGGCGCAAACTAGCTGCCGCAAAAGAGCCTGTCGCGAAGAAAGAGCCCAAGGCGAAGACCACGGCGCGATCAAACGCTGCAAAACGCGCAATGGAGGCCGAAGACGAGCGCGCAGCAATGGCGATCCCAGAAACACAGCCAGAGCCCGACCTTGACCCAATGGACGTCGAAGACTCGATAGAAATGGAAGAAATCCCAGAAAGCATGCCTCCCCCACCACGGCCTTCGGCACGACGCGCACAGCCAGCTGGAGCGAGACGAGCAGGAAGCGCCTCTGATTCAGAACGAGACCCGGCTCTACGGCGGAAAGTCGGCGATCTGACGCGAAAGCTCGAGGCTATGACGGCCAAGTACGACGCGCTGAAAGAGACGGCCTCAGCAGGCAAGGAATCAAACTTTGACCAGCTAAAACGGCGAACCGACCAGATTTCAAAGGGTACGAATTGAGGCGACGACAGTTGGATCCGACTAATGGTATACAGATCAAGATGCAGTCATCAAAGCACTCAAGCAACAACTCTCCGAGGTCCAATTACGCACAGCCGACCTCACATCGATGAAGAAGGAAATCGCCGCCCTCACCAAAGAAAACACACGACTGACGTCGGAGAACAAGAAGCTCACAGAGTCACTTACGACGTCACAAAACGAAAACAAGACGCTCTCCAACAAACTCGCAGCAGCTCGGTCCTTGGCCCAGTCAGAAGCAAAGAACGTGCCCGGCAGTGCGGTCAAAGCCAGGTCAACGGGCGTAGTCCTCCCCGGCAGCGCCGAAGCGGCAAAAGAAGCCCAGCTCACGAAGCAAAAAATCGACATGTACAGCGACTTGACCAACCTGGTGGTGCTGGGCACCAAGAAGAACGAGGACGACGAAGACGTGTACGACTGCCTGCAAACCGGCCGCAACGGAACGCTCCACTTTCACCTTACCGTCGCCTCGGCATCAGCCGAGTCGTACGAAGACACAGAGTTCATCTACCAGCCGCTACTCAACGATCAGCGCGATAAGGAGCTTTTGGATCTCTTGCCGGATTATTTGACTGAGGAGATTAGTTTTCCGAGGGGTCAGGCGGCGAGGTTTTATTGCAAGGTGGTGGATTCCATGAGCAAGAAGATTATTCTTGAGGACGAGGAGTGATGGCGGCGATGGGGTGGTGGCGTTTGGAGTTGGGGTTGGGTGGGATGGATTATGATGATTACTAGCTTGATACCTGGTTGGTTTTTGTTTGCCTCAATGAGATCTTGCAGCGTATGTTTGGTCTAGGATGATTGGCTGAGAATTACTAGTTACATGTACATGGATCGCGCGCGAGGACGGTGCCTGTTCAGAGCTCCTTGAGGTGTCCCGTCTTGTTCTCTTCCTTCCGCAGCTCTTTGACGCCTGTCGCCGGCCGTCCCGCAACAGCGTCCTCGCCGCCAAACGTCTTGAACGCATTGTAAAAAATCCACTCGGTCGCGTGCTCCACCGGCTCGTCGAAAATGTACGGCAGGAACGGCACCACCGCAAGACCAAGCTATGCACATTAGTACCGCCAGAAGCAATGCACGCACTACAACAACATACCCCGATCGGGCCCCACGTCCGCACCCGCGCATTCTTGACGTCCTTCATCGCCCGCCCCGAGTACCGCACAATACTATGTATCATAAACGCCGGCAGCCCCATACTCGCCACGCCCTGGAACACAGCCCGCTGCGCCATAACAGCCCTATAGTCCTCCAGCGCCGGCACCCGGCCCTGGTCCTCGCCCCCGCCCCCGCCCCCGCCCTTGACCGCGCGCCGCACCCCCTCCAGCATGCCCTCGCCCTCGACCTCGCGCCCAGGATGCCTCACGCGCTCGTTGCGCACCCACGCCTTCCGCCCTTCGTGCGCGACGTCGCCCGTCAGATACGCCCAGCTGACGCCGTATGCGCCGCGCACGAGCCACGGGTGCGCGACGGGGCGGAACGACTCGCCAATGTCCGAGGTGTAGGCGACGTAGCGGTGGGCGGAGAGCATGATTGTGCGGATACGCGTGGCGTAGGCGGCGTAGCGGAGGGGCGTGTCGGTTGTGTCGTCGGTTTGGCCCGTGGTGAGGAGCGTCCAGAGGGCTTCGTCTGAGTCGAGGGTGGCTTGGATCGAGGGGGGGAGCGGTTTGCGGGGGGGAAGGGGGGAGGAGGAAGGGGGGTCATCTTTGGGGGGGTCCGGCATGGTGGATTGGCGGGGGTTTGTTTGTGCTGGGCGTTGTGTTGTGGTGTTGTAGTAGGGTGTTGATATGACGTTCCTGTGTTCAGCCACAGAAGCTCCCGCCACGCATGCATGACTAAGCCTCAGGCTCTTCCGCCCAATCCTCCGACCTCACCTCGGAACTCACTTTCTTCACCACCAACTCTCCCACCCATTGAACCACTCCCCGCCCATCACACGCCTCCCCACCGCAAAAATGGTTGCCATGTACACCATCGCCGGCCGCCAGGTTGGATCGCACATCGTATGTGGCCCGCGCCAATGAAAATTCGACACGGCAAGGGCCTGGGCTAATGCGCGTGTAGCTTGCCATTGCGACGCTTGGAATCACCTTCACCGGCGCAGCGCTTGCCATGGGCGGCAAGAAGGCCGATGCTCCCACGTCGCCGCCCATCAACGCGAAGAGCAAGGATGAAGAGAGCTTCGTCAAGTATGTTGGGTAGCCAGCGTAAAAACACCGACGTTGCACTAACCATTGCCTAGGGAATACATCAACAAGGCGGCGGAAAAGGCGCAAGGGAAATAAGCTTGCGAGAAAAAGTTAGTGTAGATAGGCGGGAGTGTAACAATACCAACCATGTGTGGGCATGAACCGTTGATTCAGTCGGCCAGACTACTTGCTGTCTTTTCAACCTCGATTGCTTCAACCTCGATTGCCCATCCTTGCGTTGTTGACTTCAAGCCGACTACCACCCTTCCACAAGGTCCTATCAGCCAATGCCTAAGCATCTGCCTCACGTAAAGCACTCGAAGCACAGTACAAACACTGCTTCCTCGGAAATCATGATCCATTGCAGTCCTATCCTACTCTATCCTATCCAACCCCCAACTCCGCCCCCATCCACGCTGCCACAAGCCCCTTCCTCCTCCACAGCCCACAATCTTTTATACATATACGTGAGTTATGCCCAGTCTCTCTGCGCCTCTTACAGCGCGCGAGCCTGGCGACTCGAGCCTGAATGCCGCCTGCTTTCGCGCTGTTCACGATCAGCCTGGTGATCAGCCTCTAGCTGAGTAATTATATCCTCTCCCTGTCCCTCTGTCAAGATCCCATGCTTCCGAATCTGCTTCTTCTCCCGCGATTTACGCTTGCTGGCTACCTCATTGGCTCTCTCAAGACTGGAGACCTGATTGCGCATCAACTTAGCTGACGGCATCATTTTATGGGCTCCCTTTTTGAGTTGATTGATTGCGTCAATAATCGATGCTCGCGACGAGTTCTTGTGCCGGCGTACGCGCTCACGTGCATTACTCGGCGTGCAAGCTACCCAGGAAGCCTCTGGTAGAACAGCTGGAGTAGGCGCACGGAGCCGAATATTAAGTCTTGAGGTCACTACTTCTGGCTGAAGTGGGATAAGGCCAGTAGCTTGAAAAGCTAAGTAAATATTTACTCTTGTAAAGGCCTGGTCAGAGGCTACGCAGAAGGCTCGTAGGAATTCAAGTCTAGTAATGTAATTAATATAATTAGGGCAAAACCACGAGAATCCAGATTGAGGATATGATCGACTATTACCTCCTCCTCTAGCTGGCTGAGCTTCCTTGAGTTGGGCTGGCAATCGCGTTGGGCATGTATACTATAGCAGCGCGCCAATTGCCACGGATTTGGTTTAATTCGACAGATGAAATAGCAAGCTGGATATTCACTTCATTTGAAGTTAATTGAGTAGCGTGGCGTTGGGTCATTGTGAGTTGAGATAAGATGTGTGCGCAAAGTTGATGAGGCCCAGCACTCGTAAACTACGTTACAACTATTTTGCACTGTCATTTCGACTCGGCATCTGCAGGTCTATCACGCCCGCTACACAACGGAGCCACTAACGCGCTACTCATGAGGCCTTGGGCCTTTGGCTCATCAACGCCAGTTTCGCTCACGAGTCCATCGAGTGTTCGACACAACATCATATCTACAGGCTGGAGTTGGGTACTTATCAAGTATGAACAGTCATCTTGGGAGAGATAGGCTACCTGCCGGTTAAGTATAGCCACACAATTGTGCTCGCATCCTATTCAAACATGGATCATCAGCTATAGTTGTTGCTGGTGCCCTTCAAATAAGCACAACCTCAGCCAACCCTTTCCTCGCCAACTCTTCCGATACTTCACCACTCATGATACCATGTACATATGCCTGCCCCACCAACGTATGCGTTCCAACACGTCGTACCCCATGAGTAGGACGAAGCACAAAGCCCACCACCGCCCCAGGAAATACCCAGATCTCGTCGCCGATCTGAAGACTCTCGGAGCCTTTCCCAATCCAATGCTCGTTCGTGCGGAATAGGCGCTGGCGCTTCATTGCCCAATCTAGCGCAGCCATGTCGAAAATTCCTATTCGGCGATATGTCTGGCCAGGAGAAGGGAAGACTAGGTTCTTGGTGTCCAGTGTCCGCACTTGTTGCAGCAATTCTCCCTTCTTCAGCAGTTCTTTTTTCTCACACAATTCGAGAGTTTGGAGCATCGAGTTCGCAGAACTAGCATCAGGGCTGAAATCGGGGTTGTACATGAGCCAACTGTGTGCCCTGTCAATCATATCTTGAGTCACGTCTTGGTTTGTGTCTACGTCGACATTGCTGAGGAAGTTGATCGAATGCCAGATTGCGCCTATAGCACCCTCATGCGAATCTTCCTCGCTCGAGGGATCCTTCAAGATGTCTCGTATCAGCTGTAGAATTTCAGTTGGGGACTGTGCGGATGCTTGGATAGTGTCAAAGAGATACCCATCAAGCTTCAAGCTACCTCCCTCTTGGTCGACAATCATACCGAGATTCGGCTCGTCTTCGCTCATGGTAGGTCTCTCAGGGAGCCCCTTAGAAATGTTCAACCACTCAGACGGACTGTAAAACGCCCACATCGAGGCGGGGTCCAATGGGGCTCGAAGATCAGGAACCCAGGATGGAAGTTTCGCATCATACCTCCCAGTATCAAGGTCTTTGGACATACGTGGCCTAGACTGGCGTGCAGATGCATCTTCCACATAAGTCAAGAAGTTGACATTCTTTGTGCTCCGCATCACATCCGACCAGAAATGCACATAAAGGTCCTCAAACGGCCGACTATAATCCCAATCAAACAGCTTCTCGAACCGACAAATGCCCACCATGGCGAAGAGTCGGTCCCGCTCGTCCCAGCACACAAAAGAGTTTCTATTCTGCTGGAGCACCAGTTGGCCGAAACGTTTACGCATATGCATCCGATCATGCAGGCGATACTCGTCGCGGGCACTACCCAGCTGATGCGGAAGGTTCACCGTCGTCATCCCGTCCGCGGCATAATCTGACTCCGGGGGGCTCTTCCCCTCGCGAATCAGCACCGTGTCGCCGAAGACGAGGAGCGCATGAGATGCCCTTCGCAGCGCCCGCCAAGATGAGAGAACGTGCGCGCCGCAGACGACAACAGGATCAGATGTCGACGCAATAACCTCCTGCCAGATCCATGCGCGGCGAAAGTAGCCGTTGTACGCCAGTTCGCGAACGGCTAGCCAGTCCTCGGAGGAGACTGCCTCTATCAAGGGAAAGTGTTGGTGCGTAGCTATATTGCTGCTATCTAGCTTTAGCATCTGCTCGTTGAATTCGGTATCATCGAGGGTTGGAAAACTCTCCTTGACGCGTTGTGCAACGTCTTCGAATTTGGCGATTAGCGAGGAGGAATCCGGGGAGAGAGTTCCGAGCCAGATGATGACGGACTGCGCACCGGCGTATATGTCGTGCATGCGCTTCAGCTGAAAACCCTTCTCGGTATCATTCTGCTGGTCGATGCAAATGGCATCGATCCAGATGGCGGTCGTCTTGTCGCGCTGGACTTGGTGCAAATGTATGAGGGCGTCGTAGAGATTTCGCCGGGACAGGAAGGCTTTGCCATCGCATGTGATTTGAATTTGCGGCTCAGGTGATCCCCATGTGTATGATAGGCAATGATATGTCTTTGACTTTAGGTTGGGTGTTTCTTGAAGGGAGACTGATACCTTGCCATCGATAACAGAGGTTATAGAAAGAAGACGGATGCCGGACTCGGGGTCAGTGAAGGGCTTATAGCCATATGCCGTCATTGCGTTTATTAATTTTAATCTGCTCTGCAGCTGGATTAGAGTAATTCGAGAGGCATAAAGGGTGGTGGACGGAATTTCCTAAACAGAAATTGCGGGTAGTTCGTCAGCGTGCCATTTGTTGTGGTGATTTGAGGAAGACCGAGTACTAGGGTACTAGGGACATAGGCCTAATAAGCTGAACCAAGAAACTCCGTTAGCGAGAGCTGTGTAGGTGGCATAGCTGTATTGGGGTCCCCTTCGCTAAAAATTCCATCTTATTGGTGGGTTGAACAGTATCGCGCGACTAGTAGGATACGGCTGAAAATATGTGCATGAAAAAGCAAGGGTGCGCATTTTGCGAGCCGTACTTTTAGATGTTGATAGCTATCGCGGTGGGGATGTAGTAGATCAGATTTTTTTTCTTCAAAATATCTAATTAAATATAGTAGATTTAGTGTACAACTCTAAATGTGTACTTCTACTTAGTAATACTTAATAGAGAATAGTTTGAAAAGCTATGTGATCGTCAATATAAACGAAACATACTGAAAATTTAAAATATTAGACGCCTTCTTACGTCGCGGTTCCTAATTCCTTGAGTGCGGCTCCTAAGATGTAAACCCAATAATACAGAGGCAATTGTCCCTAGAATGCTTGCTACACGTACCAAAATATATTCTTCGTTAATTGTGTCGACTATGCCTTCAATAATCCGACGCTGAATTTCCGGTGGTAACTTACGATACGCCAAAGACTGCCGGTTTTTGAGTGTGTCGTGGACATTGACAATCGAATAGCCAAGGCCTTGCATTGCCTTGGAGACCCGCATTCTACCAACATTCTGGAACACAGTAGATACTATGGTCAGCGCAATAACACTGGACCCAATCTGCGCAGTGTTGATAAACCCAACAGCACCCGAAATACGGTTATGAGGGACATTGACCGACGCCACCGAGTATGAAACCATCTGAGAGAGGCCGCGCCTAGGCCAAGGGGTACCGAGAATCCATAAATCCAGTTAGCTAGCGTACCAACATCAACTACACCATAAAGCAGTGCACCTAAAATAACAGCAAAAATGCTTGCGGTGAAAAACCGAGCGGGTAGTATCCGAAGCAGGCATCATCGCGCCTTGGCAAGCTTGCAGAATAGCGATAACCATAAACGAAATTAGCCGAACCGCGGATTGGGCACCGCCCTCTCCATGGGCAAACCGGAAGAAAAGCGGAATATCTGTCTTCTTGTCAAAATTTGAACCGGACGAAACATTTGATTGCAACCTACAGTATATTGGAATGAATAGTGTGGTTACGGCGCAAGCTTGATAAATATACAGCAGTACCAACAGTTTGGACCGCAGGAAGTCTCCAGGCAAAAGGCGATTTGCCTTGGTGGAAAAGATCGCAAAATGGTGGGTAGCGACAAATGCAATCAGGATTGCACCCAAGACCACGAACATGGTAATAGTACGTCCATCGCTCTACGACCATTCCACACCTGCTAAAGTAAATACCATCACGAAGATGGTGCACATGGCCGTGTTGAGGATAGCATGTAACCAGTCCATATTTGAAAGCTTGTGTATGAATGATAGGTAGTAATCGGTATTGACATATTAGCACTAATCAGAGTCGTAGCTTTTTGAAGTATTCCACTCAATTATCGTTACGGCCTCGCAGTAATTAAAACGGCTCTTCTATCTTATTTGAGTCTAGGCAGAGAAAATTATATATGTCACAACTACCGTAGAACTCAACACGAG
Organism: Ophiosphaerella korrae; assembly: GCA_028456385.1. NCBI lineage: Eukaryota > Fungi > Ascomycota > Dothideomycetes > Pleosporales > Phaeosphaeriaceae > Ophiosphaerella > Ophiosphaerella korrae. The sequence continues at coordinate 235,787 of JALNQF010000039.1, read as the reverse complement.
GGGCTCAGCTATACATGATACTGCTATCTTGGTGGGTTTGATAATTTTCAAGCAAAAGAACTTCAAGTGTCAAGTTTAGGTAGAGTGATTTCAGACGTTTGTTTTGACATGAAACTTAACTTCAGTCTCAACCCTCATACCTGGCAGCCCCAGCTGATTAACGCCGGTACATGTTAGAATGGGGCGATGGTTTGGTGACCACTTCTTAAAATTTCTGACTGCAGCCTCAACAGATTGTTGGCTCATCTCGGTAAGATAAAGATGGATCTTGTAGACTTCGCACCAGCCTGCTCCGCCTGTGTCCTTCAGGCAATGGTCGACATTGGCAAAGGAACGATCAATTTCTTCGTCAAGGTCTGTAGGAATCACACTAGTCTCAGGATCCCAGCCACCTAGACGCATGATAGTATTAGTTATCGATTCATAGGGGTATTTTCTACAGTCTTCGGAGGGGAGGTTGAATGTACCTTGGCCGGCAATCTCGATAATGTCACCGATACGTACGGCCTGGCTATACCATAGCTCCTCACGTTTCTCCTCGCCGAAGCCCTTGTAACAATAATACTGGAGATGAGACATAATGATAGAGTAGGTAATGCGGATGAATAGTAATCAGAATTGGAGAAAGAGAATAGGTGTCGTGATTCTGACGTGAAGTATTGGACTAAGGGGCGACTCGATAGTTAAGAATCAGCGAGACTATGCATTGTTCACAGAAACAGCACTATTTCTTTTGCTTCGCCGCAATCGCCCCACAATGCCACGGTGCCTAAACGCGCTGATATGTAAGCAGGAATTGGCATCCGAAGGGAATGCTCGCTGCGGCACAGCAGCGATATGACTGATTTGGAAAAAGCCGGTGCGGAATTGAGCCATGTTGCCAAGATTTAGCTCGGTGCTCCGAAGATTTGTCAAGTAGCTTTGAGCCTCGTTGGCGAAATCATATCCAGCTCTCGGAAACCCATGGATTGAGGACCACAAGGTTACTGGCACAATATTATATTCAGCTGCCGGGATGCTCGTCATGGCCCTCGAAGGAGCTTTACAGACGGTTACTGAGAGTGATCGCAGCCAGCTCAAGAGCTTCCGATTTCATGAAGTAAGATTTGACAGAGGCTTGGTGGTTCCATCGGGCGAAGAAGCCGTCGAGGCAAGTTTAGGCCTATTACCGCATTCGACAGCCCCTGGAAATTTTAACTTTGTCGTATCGTCAATCATTTCTGGTATAACCTGGGCAAAACATTGCTTCGGCACTGCTTCGCTTGTGTACAACACAAGGTATAGCGAAATCGAGGACGCATCATCCGAGGACATTGAATGGCAAAATTGGAGTGCTGAATATGGAAATTTCACTAGCAATAGGGAGGGTGATTCAGTCGACGTCGACGGTTTTTATAACCGTCTTAATACCATTAGCATAGAGTATGGGCCGCTTTTCCAAAACGTTACTGAATTAGTGGGCCTCCCTGACCTTCAAGCTACCTATGCCAAAATTGCCTTACCGGATACCAAATCCAACATGCCGGCCAGCTTCGAGTTTCCTCATGCCATGCATCCTGCCGCTATGGACTCGATCTTCCATTTGTTGCCTGCTACTCCCAACAACGGCTGCCCTGTCACCGAGGCCGCAGTGCCTTACGGTATTGAGCATATCTTCGTCGCATATGATCAGCCACATGGAGCTAGAGCACTTTTCTCTAGTTATGGAAAACATGTGAATTAATTTGATGATGGCCATGAAGTTGTTGGGCATTTTTTCATCTCGGATGAATCATGGTCTGGCCCAAAGATGGTTATCGCCGGCTTTACTTTGCGACAGGTTACATTCACCAAAGACTCCGATAGCTCAGCAATGGCGAGAGCGAATGAATCTAGCAAGTGTGCGAAGCTATTGTGGACTCCTGATACCGGCCTTTTGAAGGAATACAGCAACCATCCCAAGGACATGGGCCCATTTTCTATGTGGTTGAACTGTGCTGTTCACAACCGACCCCTTGGAATGGTTTTAGTAATTCTCCACCATGAATTATCTCCTGACGCGGCCCAAATCTTTCAAGGACTTTGGAATCATGTCGGCTGTACACCGGGAATTGGTGATATCACAATCACCTGTCGTTCCGCTAAGGCTATCGAACAGATTTGCTCTATCGTACCAATACCAGGATCCGGGACGCATTTATGGGAATTTGGCGACGCACATGAACTCTCAATATTACAAGCCAGTTTCGACGCTATAATTGTACCCAGCTCGCTTCCTCACATTAATATTACTACTCTGAAAAATTTACATGACTCTCTATCCTTGCAGGGATGCCTCGTCGCTATGGACAACGTCTCTCTGACGAAATCACAGGACTCTTTAAGATCTGCGGGTTTCGTAGGTCTTGTCTTGAGCCCTCAATTTGTTGTCATAAGTGCCTCAACATCCCCACTGGTATCACTGCCAACTGAAGTATGAATCTTACGACCCGATTTCGTGAGTAATGAGTCCCCTCTAGAAGGTGCTCTTAAGAAGGTTCTTGAACCTGTGAAAACAGTGCACACTACCCACATATCAAGTGCACCGTCACTTGCGGGTAAATATGCCATTTCCCTCATCGAGATCGAATCTCCATTCATCTATTCATGGAGTGATGAAGGATTCACTTCATTCAAAACTCTTATCGCTTCAGCAGCGCACGTCTTCTGGATTACACACGGTCGTCTTCTGGACGCATGGGCAGGTGGTGTTGAATTCTCTCCTGCGCAAGGTCTTCTACGAGTACTTCGTAACGAATATCCTCTGGTGGCCCTACCACATATTGACCTCTCAGTGGGATTGACGCTACCATTACTAGGAATACGGATACTATATTGGACGTGTGGAAAACAACTCTTCTCCCAGGCGTGGAACTAGAATTTGCTGAACACGACGGCACTATCTATATCTCCCGTGCAGTGAGTCATACTGTGTTTGAAAACGATATTCAGATGTCTAGCGGCCGAGAAAAGCCTATAGAATATGCTTTAAATGCCTGTAGCACACCCACGAAGCTAGCATCAGCGATTCTAGGGGACGACTTTCTATTGATGGAGGATAGCGACGCAAAGAGACCTCTCTCGCCAGAAGAGGTTGAAGTTAAGATCCGGTTCATTAGCCTCGGAAGACACCACGTCGATCAAAAGGCCGATGGTTTGGGTCGAGAGGCTGTGGGCATCATAACCCGCTGCGGCCCTGACGTCAGCTCTGTCGTCCCCGGCCAGCAAGTAGCTCTGTTCCACTATGAGTCTTTTCAAACTCACCTGCGTCTTTAAGAGGAACTTGTAGTCCCGGCCCCTCCTGGATGGGAAGGAGAACAAGCAGCTGCTGTAGCTGGAGTCTTCGTTCAAGCGCAGTATGCCCTGCTCGAGGTAGCCGGGCTTCAAAGGAAACAAGCAGTGCTCATACATTCTGCTGCCAGCTCTTTAGGGCAGGCTGCCATACAAACTGCCCAAATGGCTGGGCTAATGTTATGTTTAATATTAGGTGCTATTACAAGTATATTTAGTTCTTTAATAGGGCTATTCCAACAAGATATTAAAAAAGTTATAGCTTATTGCACTATGAGTCGCGCAAGTCTTTGCCATGGCAGACACTAGAGCAGACAAAGAGCTCCTCATGGAGCAGTATAGTATCTCTTCTGGATGCATCTATGATTCTGCTAGGGAGACATTTGTTTGAATGGCGAGTTCGGCGAACTGGAGAAATTGCTTACATAGGTATAGCCACGGATGAAAAGGACTGTAGACTAGTAGGGAGGAGCTCCGCATAACGATGACAGGCCGTGCTAAGCGATAAGAAGTCGAGATGGGCCCTGCGCAAATCGTGCTCGGCCTCGGCGATTGTTTGATCAAACGGCAAGGCAATTCCGGCTTTGAGCACGATAGAAGGTTTGAGCTGAGGGTAATTGATGAAGGTGGTCACGGCGATGGCAAGCATGTTGGCATCGCCGACCTTCTTAAGCAATCAGCATCCCTTGCCGATGCGGCGACCGTCGTCGAAGAATATCCCAAGGTGCAGATCGCTGGTGTCATTGGCGTTGCTGTTAGTGAATTAGATGGTCAAAACCCTTTGTTTGACTTTGGAGGTAGGTTACGACTGTTTTCCCGTAATCCTTTCTACATTGTTTCGCATTTTTGCTTGACTCTAATGCTAACGTATTCTTTCAGTGGATTCTCTCAAAACAGTCGAGATTCGAAGTCGGGCATTGAAGGAATTACAGAGCGATATGTCAGTGTTCGAGCTGTTGAGTGCAACGCCTTTGGCTGACCCTGCAGTAAAGATTGCTGCTAAGAGTGCATTTGTAACTATACATAAAGAGGATGAGTAGAGTTTTTCACTTTGGCTAGAAGCCATATATATGTTCGTGAGTATCAATTTCAGGTTATAAAACCTATATCGCCTTTGATATAAAAATGAGAAAACTTCCTTCCCTCAGAACCCGAGTTCCTCCAATTGTAGAACGTCCGCCATAGTATCTTTTGCATCATAATGCTGCCAGTTTTGCTTTGCTCACATATCTTGCGCAATCCTATCTACTAATTATTGAGCATTAGGCGGATCTACATCTATGGATTCATTCTCAACTGTATTCTTCAATAGCTGAATCTCCTGTGGCTGCTACAGCAGGTTGGTATATAAATGTGTGCACATACCGTCTATACCAAAAGAGTTTATACCTTGAGTAACATAAACCTGTATGAGTAGTCTAGGCAGCCAATAGTTAAATTCATCCTGGCGGGTTATGAATCGACAAACGCGCTGTTGTTTGGAGCACGTGCATTCCTCGCTTTCCCTCGTATGCTTTAACGAGTAGCACTGAGCCACCACCACACCATATTTCGAATACACTGTTATAGCTAGCCTAGAACCTTGACAGTAGACTAGCATGGCCTTTTAGGTAACTATTAATAAATAGCTAGTTAGCTAGGATTCAAGCTACTGCCGACAACCCTTGAAACACGATTAAGGCGCAATCGCCCGTAGGATCACCTCGCTAGAAGGCTTATAAAGCTCGCATTGTTCACGAAATCAGCTAATCAAAGGTCGAGAGAACAGAGGAACAATACGAATCTCAAATCCAATGTCATTAGCCATCGGTGGGGCCGGCACGTCGCTCGATAGAGCCATGAAAAATGAGACCGAAAGCAAGGCCGAGTCCGAAGCGGAGAAATAGCAAGGCTTTCATTGATGTGGGCTTTTGAAGAGCGCAATAATCCTGGAAAACACATGGGAAGACGGTATGTTGGGATTGTGGTGTCTCACAGTATTGTTATCTTGTCTCTGCTGCTCAGTTTTAATATTCCATGTGAGCTTAGCATTGGCTGCAGCCGTTTAGGTAGTGGAAGGCCCCCCGGCTAGCGGGCGGGGCGTTCCTGGGTGACGAGACATCTAAAAAAAGGTTACATAGTAAGTGCGCCGAACAAGCCCTGAAGACCGAATTTCCGAACTACTCGACTACCTAATCCCTCGCACCGCTTTGCATCCTGTTCGGGCAGGAGTCTAGCGCAACGCAATAATCTAAATCCTTAATATGCTCCTTCCACACGCGCATGGCTATTGGAATGCAATGCCCTTTGTTGGTGGCTGGCAGGGTCCCCCGAACCCTTGTCCCAGTGCACAAGGTATTTAGATACCTAGCACGCGCCTACCAACCTAGCCATTTGACACCGACACTCGACCATTCACACTATGTCGTTCTCTGCGCTCATCCTCAAAATTGTTCTCATTGGCCTGGCCATAGCAACCGAGTCACAGTGCTCAGTCGACACCAGTTCTCTGTCTCCCCTGCTTTCGTCTGGGGCTAGGGTGGATGCAAGTCCTGCCACGCCGCTGCGCTGGAGTGAGTACAAGGCTCCACAGCCGGGAGCCGTCGTGCAGCCTGCCACGGAGCAAGACCTTCAAATTACGGTACGACCAATGATTCTCTGAATCGTTTCTGATTTTAATTCTGATTCTGACACACTTCTCGCAGGTAAAATGGGCCATCGATCGCAACGTGAAATTCCTCGTGCAGAACGGAGGCAATGGCTGGGCGACAACTCTCGACATCGACAACGACGGTATCGTCATCCAACTTGACCAGCTGCGTTCCGTCACATTCAACAGCAACAGGACCAAGGTTTCTATCGGTGCTGGTGCTCTAATCTCTGATGTTGTCGCAGCAGCTACCGCAAATAGTGCGCTTGTTGCCACGGGCAATTGCAACTGTGTCGGTATGTTGGGCGCTGTGCTCGGTGGTGGTATTGGCAATCTCATGGGCCAGTTTGGTCTGGGTGTCGATCAAGTGCTGTCGCTCAATGTTGTTGATGCCAACGGCCAAGCCTTTTCTGTAGGGCCCTCAAACGGATTGCTATGGTACGCCATGCGCGGAGCTGGTCCCAACTTCGCGGTTGTCACGTCTGCCGTCCTGCGTGCGCAACCTGTCGCTGACACGGGCTTGCAAGCCTGGACGGGAGCGCTTATCTTCCGACCCGATCAGCTCGAAGCCGTCATACAGGCCACGCAGAACCTCACGCTCAGCCCAGAGATGGCCCTTACGCTGGCTTTCGCCAACCAGCCTGCCCAGGGATCACAATCCATTGTAGCAAGTGTCTTCTATTACGGCTCCAAGGAAGCAGGTCGTGCCGCCTTCAAAATCCTATTCGACATTGGCCCTATCGTTGACACAACAAACCTTCAACCGTACACGTCGTGGAACAATGGCTCAAACGCGGCTTGCCAGAAGGGCGGTCGGCGACCGACCTGGGGCGTTGGACTCGCACGTATGGACCCGAGTACGTGGCGCGAGGTGTTCAATGTGTGGCTCGCCTTGATTAAGGAGCCCGGAGCTGAACAAAGCAGCATTCTGCTCAATGCCTACTCTACCCAAAAGGCTCGCACACTACCTGAGAGCAGCAGCGCGGTCCCATGGAGGCATACTATTAATTTCCATGCATCTCTAACTGCATCCTACCGAAACGAGTCTTTTGACGCAACAGCGCTACGCTATGGTCAACAGGCAAGGTCCATTTGGCAGAAGACAAGTGGAGTCGCCCCAGGCAGCGTATACATCAACAATGCTTTCGGAGATGAAAGTCTATCTGCTATATACGGCTCCAGTCTAGAAAGATTGAGAAAGGCAAAAGCCATCCTAGACCCCTCATACCGCTTCGCTCAGTGGTTTCCCATATCGTAGATAGTCTGGGCAGTAAATTGTAAGCCGATAAATTCACCAACGGACAAGATTATGTGATTGTGAATTCTATCTGCTCTAATCCATAAGTCATTCGTAGAGCAACGCCCTCTCGATGAACTTCCCCAGTACCTTGGCTCCTTCACCGTACTAAGACACAAATTCGTTAGCATAAGCTCCAGCCAAATCGTGATTCTTCTTTTGCTTACCATCATATCAAAGTGATTCCATTTTTGCAGGACTTCGATCTCACATTTGACGCCTGGAAACATTTCTGACCAGCCACCAGCATCGTAGTCTTTGCGCTTCACCGCAAGGAATTTGACACCCTCACCATCCCCATCATTTACCTGAAAATTCTCATAGTTCTCTCCGTCAAGCGCGCACTCCCCTGCCCAGCACAGCGACACTCTCGTGGTTATGCCCCCATTGAGCGGTTTCAAAGGTTTTGCTCGGTACGTCTCGAGTAACCGAATAGTGGCTTTGAAGTGCGGAATAAGCCACTCGGGCTCCTGTATTTCCCGTTGCCCATCAGCATTGCCACCGATCTGTCCAAACAGCCCTATCTTGCCACAATGCTTGTAAAACCTCTCTGGTAGCTGTTCCAACCCATCACCAAGATTCAATGCTGGACTATCCAGAAGCAACAAGTCTTGTACCGTCTCTCCAACATCTAGGAGCATTTGGGCCGCGCAGAAAGCAAAGATGCCTCCAGAGGACCAGCCACCTAGCGTATATGCACCGTTTGGTTGGCGACGCTTGATTTCTGCAATGTAAGATCCGATGAGGAGCTCAAGGCTGCAATGCATATTTTGCGGGTCGCGCCGGTAAGGACAAATGAGGGCGATGATAGTGATGTGATCGGATAACGGCGGGATGCAAACGTATGAAGATGGCGATCCCGAACCGTCAGGGAAAAGGAAGAGTGTTTTACCTTCTGGTACAGATGCCTGCTGGAGTACTAGGGACGTTACAGGCCTGACTTTGTCAGAATCCAAGGCAGGGCTATTGTCGTCCTCGCAGCCTCCGGAAGATATCCCGCTACTAACCGATGACAGTGCATAAGTGGACACATTGGTTTCTGGTGTATCCAACTGTGGCGTCGTTTTCCCATCTGAAGATGATGTCGAGACCACGTCAATAGACATACCTCGGCTGCTAGCATACGCCGCCTTCAACTCCCCAAAAGTCTTGAACTCGTCGAAAAGGGAGAATCCATGTCCGAGATCAAAGTTAAGCTCCTCTTTAAGTCGGCTCGCAATGAGTAAAGAAAGGAGAGAGTCGATTCCGAAGTCGATGAGTTGCAAGTCATCGTGCAGCTCTGCTTGACTAATGCCAGATTCTTCAGAGACGATGGCCAACATTTTGGCTATATCGTAGGCTAGTTCACCTTTCCTATATTCAATTTCCATCTGGGTTGGAGGCGCATTGTGTACGCTGTTGGAATGTGAGAGGTGATGTTGAATAAGACTAGCGGGGTTGTCTCGTCTGGATTGCGCGTCGCTGGCTGATGAAAGCACATGTCGAAGAAGCCTGACTGGAACGCCTTGTAGCTGTAGAAAATCAGTACACTTGTACTCAACAAGAAGATGTATGAAGCCCTTACCGTAATATCTTTAAAGACAGCGACCACTCTTTCGCTGCGGATGACCGTAAGTGTACCGTGCCAGAGGCTTTTGCCACGTTCAACCATCTTCACATGTGCTTGATACACTCTTTCTTTCTCAATTTCCTCATAGAGCGCTAGTGACTCCCATCCGTGATTTACGAAACATTCTGCTTCGATATCCGAGTTTTCGTTGGCGTTCATAACAAAACCAGCCAATTGAGAGAATGAGTCGATAAACCCTGGGTGAGCAGTAAACCTGCCCTCAATTGGCAACGTGGGAAGCATAGCAAGGTCGATGATAGCGGTTGCAGACATTCCCTGGTTGTCCAGTACAATCTCTTTCAGTCCTCGGTAATTCTGATCAAAGTGAGCGACCTTTGCGACCATTTGGTATATCATAGTCTTGTTAAACCGGTAGTTTGCGTCATTTCTTAGTCCCTCTCTAATTTCCTCGATAGCTTTACTCGTCTCAACACTTTGATCCTGCAGGAGATCTAAGGTCGGGCACTGGTGATAGGCTATCTCACAAGTAGCATGACGTGTAATGAGACTTCCATCTTCGGTTATAGAAGAGAACTCGCAATGTACAATATGGTTTTGCCCAATATTGACTTGAGTTTGTAACCACTGGGGACCTGTCTGTTGGCAAACGAGCGCTTTTTCGACGGTCATATTCTCAATTGAGATCTGCTGAGACGAAATTTTTCCCGCAAGCTTTCGTTGAAGATATCGGCCCACTGTGAGCGCTATGTCGGCATAGATCGAGGGAGTGCATAGCGGTAAATCAAACACCTTATGTCCTCGCGCCACGGCGCGTAGGTCGTCCTTAAGGAGGTTTGATCTCAGGACAATTTTGGTTTCGTGGCCAGACGTCTCTTCACATACCACCTCGTGTATCGTGCTACTAAGAAGGCTGGGGAAGTCTCCTGAGCTAGAGATTTGCGCAGGCTCGCCCTTGCGGAGAGACCAATCGTTAATATAGGGAATCCAATAGTTTTTGAGGTCCCAGCTATAGCTCGGAAGCTCAATCACACGCAATTGCGGTGAAAGGTCCCGGTAATACTCGTCCCATCGTATGTCGAATCCAGCGTTGTACAGTGCTTTTAAGGCATCTGTCAATGAGACCCAATTGTCCGCATTGCTTCTCATTGAGGGATAGGCATTACAGTCGCTACCTAGAGTAGCCTTGAGCATTGTGGAAAAGGCTGCGTTGTGTCCTATCTCGACAAAGTGTGAGTTTTCCTTTAGAATATTGTCGCGTTTTGCAGCCTCAAGTACAGAGACTATGTCCACGCTGTTTCGTAGATGATCAAGGAGATGTGCTTGGCCAAAGATACCCTCATTTCGAACGACGGCTTTGGTTCGAGGACAGAGTACTGGTATACGGGGAGCCCCAAAATTGATACCCTTTATAGCTTGGCCAAACTCTTCCATTACACAGTCAACTTGCGAGGAGTGGAATGCATATGGAATATCCAGGACTTTAGAATGTATGCGTGACTCTGACAATACCTCACGACACAAATCCATATGCGCCTGCTCACCACCAAGGATGATGTTCTGCGGACTATTGATGCACGTTATTTCTACCTTTAGTTCTTTGAGAGCGGAAAGGATTTTATGCTTGTCCGCTTTTACGGCTATCATGCAATGCGATTTGGGTTGGCATTTCTGTTTTATCAGCTGTGCGCGAATTCCAACAGCGAATATGGTATCAGCCTCAGATAGGACACCTGCCGCGTTGAGAGCGGCGTAGTGACCTAGACTGTGTCCTATCACAGCAGATGGAACGACGCCCCATGATTGCCACTGTCGATTCAATGCCATCTGGACGCTTGTAATGGCTAATTGCGTTGCATCTGGGCCAAAGTCCTCGATGCTCCCTTGGACATCTCGGATGAGTGGAAGGATGTTTGGAAATCCCTGATTCGTAGCTAGTTGAGAATATCGGTCCATGTTTTTCTTGAATATAGAATCAGTAGCATAGAGAACCCGGCCCATGCCCAAATACTGGCCACCTTGGCCTGTGAAAGCAAATATAACGCTTGGCGGTGACCTTGATTTCTCGACATCAGATTCCAGTAATTTGCGAAGATTAGACTCAATCTCTTGATTGGATAATCCATTCACAGCCAGTCTATGCTTATGGTGGGTCCTTCGAGTTGTGGTGGTGTATGAGAGCGAAGATAAGTCTATACTACCATTATCTTGTATGAAACGAATCAATGCTTCCGCATTTGCTCGTAATGCGGAACGGGATTTAGCTGAGACTGTGACTGGGTAAGTCTTTCGGTCTACAATCAAAGGTTCCAAGCGGTGGGCGGATGCTTCTTCGAGTAACAACGCAGTATTACCACCAGCAGCGCTGAAATTATTTAATAGCGCGCGACGAGGTTCCTGACTATCACCTTTCCATGCAATAGGCTGAGTTGCGATGCGCACTTGTCGCTCCATAAGATCTGACGGAAACTTTTCATTAATCTTTGTTTTAATCCCGCAGTGTGGTGGTATTGTATTGTGCCGCATCATCAACAGAAGCTTGAAGAGTCCAGTAACACCGGCGGCAGCCTCCCCATGGCCAGCGTTGGCCTTTACAGATCCTACATGAACCGTGTTGCCTTCACGGCGGCGCCGAGGCCCTTTATTTGGAGCAATGGCGTCGAGAACACTAGCCATTTCTGTCGCATCTCCGACTTGTGTTCCCGTTCCATGCATCTCAACGTAGCTGATCTTAGAGGGACTAAGTCCTGAAAGAACTTTGGTGAAAAGTTGCTTCTGCGCTTGAAGATAGGGCCGTGTTATTGATTCGGCTTCAGCTGAGTGATTTGTGGAGACATTCACAATGACACCTTTTATTGCATCTCCATCCAACATGGCATCTTCTAGCCGTTTCAATATCACAGTGGCCACCCCCTCTCCGCGGCAGTATCCGTCAGCTTCATTGTCGAATGTTTTGCAATTTCCTGTCCTTGATAGAAAATGGCCTCTATCCAATCCAGCAAAAAAGTCAGGGTTCGTCAAAATGTTACAACCACCGGCAATCATGGTATCTGCTTCACCCCTCCAGAGCACTTTGCATGCTATATCGATTGCAGCTAAGCTGGATGAGCAGGCAGTATCGATAGCGTAGCTTGGCCCGCTGAATTTGAACGCGTAGTTAATTCTCCCCGGGATAAAAGCTCGATTACCGCCTGGAATCATATACGTATCGATATTTTGCGCGCTGTTAGTTTCCATCCAATCGTTGCTCGTAACTCCGAAGGCCACACCGACGCGATCTCGCTGAGTAGATCTACCACCAGGAACGATGCCTCCATTTTCGAGCGCTTCGTATGTGGTCATGAGAGCAAGCCTTTGTGCTGGGTCCACTTGCTCAGCTTCCCGAGGAGACATGCCGAAGAATCTAGCGTCAAAAAGGCCAGGCTCATCCAGCCAGCAGCCAAATGGTGTTCCACTTGTATTCTTTCTGGGTTTCTCTGACGTATCAACGTGAGAGGCTATGCTCCAGCGTGTTGAAGGAACAGGCTTGTGTACGTCTTGCCCATTGACAAGAAGGTCCCAAAAGGCCTGGGCATTATTAGCGCTGGGAAAGCGGCCGGCTGCACCGACGATAGCAATCTTAGAATTCGAAGCACTTTGATAACTTTCTCGGGCATGATGCTTATGAACAACCGAACTTTTAGATGCCATTGAGACATCAGCCAGCAAATTCCCGTCTCGTTTCAATGCTTGGAATAAGCTCTCACCAGCGCTGCTCGCTATAGGGATTATAGTGATTCGTGATGCGTTATTGATTTTGGATGTCAAGCTTCTCGTGGTATTGTCCCAGTCCATGCGTTTCAGGAATATCTGTTCCAGTGATTGGGAACACGCTATTTTTAGATTTGATTTTGTTAAAGCCTTATTACTTTCGTTAGATAGGACGCCAATGGACTGGCAATATGAGTTCCAATGTATCGTAGGTAATCGATCAAGTATTGACTGCACCCTTTGGGGTATGTAAAGATGAGGCGCGTGGTAAGGAGCATATATGGGGAGAGGAATGAAATCCATTGTACGGAATGCCTGATGTGAACGAAGGAGGGAAAGGATATGCGGAGAGCCACATATTGTCACACCTCGAGGTGAAGTTGAACCGATATATGGTTGTGTGGAAATTTGTAAACTCTTTTGATTGTTAACAACGATGTTTACCCAGAACTAGTGAGTCGGCTAACCTTGAATTTAACAAATTCATTGATTTTCTCAGTGGCACCGTTGGCGTCAAGTCCAGGCACCAATACTGCCCAGTTTTTCTCCTTCAACGGAGAATTGAAGGAAAGGGAATCTGCTGTCTCGGCTGCGAATTCTCCAAGATGAAAAGCAAGCACTGTCACTTCGACGGCAACTGGGAGCAGCTCTGACAACGTGCGACAGCAACTGATCGCGCTGGCTGTAAGAGAGCCTGAACATAATCCAATCAAACATGAATTCTCGTTGGTGGGATACTGGCCTTTCATTTCATGACAGTGCTTAAAGAATATACCGAATTGGCAAATACTCGTTAAAGCATGGTCCAATGCTAACTTGTGGGACCCAAAAAGCTTAAGGTCCACCAGCTCGAGGAGAGAAGAAAAGTGGCATCCGCTTCCATCTCCTGATTGATACCGTTGCAGAACTTCCGAACGTATTTTTGCAAACGATTCATTCAAAAATGCTTCCAGTAAAGGGTCACAGTCTACGCGAAGTAGCGCGTGTAGGCTGTTTCGTACATTGTCGGTTTGATCCCCAAAAAGATACACACTGATTTCATTAGCCATATCTTTCAGATTTTGGTTGAAAAGGCCCGCTCTTGGACGCAGTTGTAACAATCAAGAACAATAATGGGGTGTGTAAAACCTCACACTGAGTAATGTGAGGCAACTATGCAAAGCAATCGGCATATTATTTAGCGACATTCCCCAAAAGCCAAGCCTTTCATAGCTTGACTAAATGCTTCAAACTCTGGATCACTTTAATCTGTATCTACCCGTTTCTTGGCCTTGTACACCCTTTTAGTATCAGCTGCGATGTCGCGCTCTACCCGCACCGTTTGAGATATTGAGCCGACATTCCGAACATGGATGCAGTTTTCGTGGGAGATGAATGCTGCATTATTATCTAGCTGGGGTGTGCTGTAACTTTACAGGGATTTCGGGCACCGAGGCAAATTGTCAAGGGTATCTGTGGGTCCGAAAACACTTCCTTATTGACAGGGAGTACCATATTCGGCCTAGTGCTTTCTCCCACCACACTTGCGCGTCATGCTTGGCGTCTGTGCCGCTCTTACACTCACCAATCCAATGTAACCATGTTGGGATACTACCGTTAGCTCGCGGCCCTCTTTTTCCACAAATACGCTATCATAACGGGAGCTTGTGCGTGCTGATTAGTATTTTTGCTTGTTGCTCTAACTAGCAGACACCATCGACAAACACGGAAACGCAACAATCCTGACGAAGAACTTTGTCACTATGAGCTCCCGTATCAGCACCATTCTTATTATTGGAGGAACAGCAGGAATAGGCGAACAATTTGCTCGTCGCTTCCACGGCCTGGGCAAAAAGGTCATCGTGACTGGGCGCAATCAGAACAAACTCAATGAGCTGGCTCAGGAGCTGAGCGGTCTTGAAACACGAAATGTAAGCTACTAACTCCATAAATTTTTCCTCATTCTTAAGTTCAAAATTTCCGCCAGTTCGACATCACCGATCTCTCTGCCCTCGAAGCAAACACGGCCAGTATCTTTGCGGACTTTCCTGCACTCGACAGCGTCATCATCAATGCAGGCATCCAGAAGAGCTTTAATTTGTTTGATCCCTCCAGCATTTCCGCGAGCGAAATTGCAAAGGAGATCGAGACGAACCTGACTGCTCCTACACTGCTAGTGAGACTATTTGCGCCTCGGTTGCTGGAGAAAGCGTTAAAGGGCAGCAAAGCGACCTTGTTCATCACAAGCTCGGCCCTCGCCTATGTTCCCCTTGGGTTCTACCCCAGCTATAGCGCGTCGAAGGCCGGCATTCATGCCTTGGCCTTAACTTTGAGGCAGCAACTCGCCTATGCACCAACGGAAGCAAAAGAAAACCTAGCAATTGTCGAAATCGTGCCACCCTACACAGACACTGGGCTTGATAAAGCGCACCGGGAGGCAACGATCGCTGCCCAGGGTGGGCCCGGAAAAGCATTTCCTGCGATGCCGCTCGGTGAATTTGTGGATCAATTCTTTACAGCGTTGGAAGAGACGGAAACTGATGGGGCGCCAAGAAAGGAGATCGGAGTTGGCTTTGGCAAGGCTGGCATTGACACCTGGAGGAGCAGTTTCGGCAATATCTACCAGCAGTGGGGCATGTCAACCTGATTCTAGCTTAGTGACTTGCTCGTCTGCGGATAACATAGAGTGAATCAATGCAAAAATATGCCTACAAAGGCTAGTGGTAGCTTCAAACCTAGAAATCTCACCCAACTTTCTGCGTAAGAAAACCATAGCATACTCAGATGCCAAGTCCTAATACTGCCCACGTGAAGGACATGCATCTTGGAGTTGAAGTCCGTTGCAATAGCAGCTAAGCTAGATTGGAAACTCTCCGATACCACGAGGAAATTGGGGCAAAGAATAATAGATCAGATATTATACATGATATAACTAGGTGTAATTTATATTTTGTCCTTTCAAAAGCACCACAATCTGGCCGGAGACAGCAAGCTGGATCTCCGAACCGTCCGACCTAATTGGATATTATACCACAACGAAGATAGTAGAGAACCGCAAGCCATATGCATGCAGCCTTTGTTGTACATTCCAGATTATGGTCTAAGGTATAAACAATGAAATTGTATGAACCTGGTGCCGCGAACTTGTTCGCTCCTGCCTAACCGCTGGTTTTTGAAAATCTAGTCTCTTGTAACAAAATCTCCTCATTACTCTTACTGCTTTTGAGTCTTTGGTGTGTAAATGAGTGCGTACCCACGACGGAAGGGGTGGAGAAATTCTTAGTAGCGCTTGAGGTGCCACGGCTCGAGCTAGCGCTCCATTCGCTAAGGTATGAAGCCAAGCCTTTGATGCGCTTGTTGGCCAATGTTATGATCGGCATGGTCAAAGGTCCGGTTGCGGCGAGCATCAATGCGCAGGATTCCACAACGTTCCAGGCCTCAAGCGGAATGGTTGCAACTGAAAATCGTCAGTCTTTGTAATGAGAATATCAGAAAGTAGGAATTCATATATGCGTACATGTAGGATCTCTCGCGCTAAGCAAGGATGCGATTGTAGACATCTTGTAGATTGACACAATCCCAGCACTGGTGTTTACGTGTTAGCGGTTTGTGCAAATAAGAGAGGTTGTAGCTTGATAAGGTATTTGACGTACGGGAAACCAAGCGTAAATGATACCATGATCAGTATCTTTCTCCCTTTATCCATTTGAAGCTTGGATGTCCGAACCATTGGATATATGGCGTAGATAAAGTCCAGAAGGGCGGAGTACGCTGGTTTCGTGTCAGACTTGTTCAGCCGTCTTTGATGGGTGCTCAACTGACCTCCTGAGAAATAACCCATATTTATATAGATTCTTGAGTCCCAACACGTGCCAGGCGTCTGCGGTTGCCAATTCTTCCTGACGGGAGTACATTTCACGAATGTCAAAATAGTCATGACGGAGTTCCAGAGCACCAAAAAGGCGAGTGACGACCAGAGGTAATGGCCAAACTTTCTACTGTGCGTCTTGAACAACCGTATAAGTAGCGCTACGACGGGAAACTTTGGCAATACGAATGTCCAGAGACTCAATGCTGTGAGGCCGTACGACGATTGCGCGAGTTTAATGGCGTTGGCAGGGTCTTCGGCCACTAGTTCAGCTAGATGTCTTCCGAAACCCATGGAAACATTCACGGAAAGCCAAACAGTCCTCGTAATAATCACCACCTAGGCAGAGTCAGCCAGGTAGAAGTAGGTAGAGAAAGAGCTGAACGCATACCAGGGCGAAAACGATCATGCCATCGTCAATTTCCCAATTCTTTGTCTCCAGTAATTTTCGCGAAGTCAGACGAAGAGTAACGGCAGCTGTGCGTGAGTCAGCCTAATGTGTGTAATGGTGAATGTTGAAGGGGAAAATACAAATGGAGATAGCAGTGAAAACCCAGTTAATTGTGAGGGCGAAACCGCGCCTGTCTTCATTGCCACCGTAAGACATGATGATTGTGGAACTTGCGTCTGGACAGAGAGTCTGAACCTTTTTCAAAATAAGATGGGAACTAATAAGAAATATCAAGATTCGGTGGCCGGACGCCTGGTCAGTCGGCTTTTGGGCCTGTAGGAGGTGTTCAAGCGATACCTAGAACGTCGGGATTCTCACATAATAAGGTCACAAGAAGAACATCTAGCAAGGGTGCGGCCCATCACCTTGAACTGACCTGGCACATTGATAGTTTAGTCATGTGCATCCCTGTAAGCTGATGGAACCATACGTGCATGTAATTGACCAGAGTGTCGGGAACACATGAACCTTGGACCTTCCCCCATCGGCCGCCCACCATCCCACCTCGCTTCCCGCGGTGGATGCCCGCCCACCAACATGATTACCAACACCGATGCTGAGCACCTAATTACCTCCACGGCCCTGACTTGTCTCACACACTTGCAGTCTCAGCTTTATCGATCTTGACTTTTAATCTACCTATTGAAGCACCCAACCTCCGCCAAGCATCGACATCACAACCAACCTCGCCATGGCAAACCATGTCCTAGGCCTCCTTGGTGACCTGCAGTCTAGCGCTGGATCCGGCCTTACCATACTAACAAATCCTTCCGACCCCGACTTTCAACAGTACGCCAAGCGATGGACTGAGGTCAATCGCAAGACGCCTGCGGCCATTGTCTTGCCTACTTCGGAAGACCAAATCCAAAAGACTGTATGGTACCGCTTGGCCCAGCTGAGAACCCCCTTGATAATCGTCTTGCTAACCGGTACTCGTTAGGTACAATGGGCCGTCAGGTCGTCGGTGCCTTTTGTGACCAAGAGCGGGGGACACAGTGAATGGAGCACTATCGACGCCAATGGCATCATCATCGACCTCACCAAGTACACAGGCATTCATGTCGATGTCCAAGGGCGCAAAGCTACGCTCAGGGGAAGTATACTGTCTAAAGAAGTTGCCGTCGCGCTTGCCGAAAAGAAGCTATTCACAGGTAAGCTCTCGCCAACTAGTTGCATCTGAGTGAGCAGCGTTCCTGACTAACTCGCCTTGAAAGCCTTGGGAAACGGGAATCCTGTGGGGGCCATTCCATACTTCTTGGGAGGTGGAGCCTCAGTCGTCACGTCCGTCGTTGGCTACGGCTCAGATCAAATCCTTTCAGCTCGCCTTATCGACGCCAAAGGAAACATAGTCAATGTGACGCAGGAAGCCGAACCAGATCTACTGTGGGCGATTCGTGGGGCAGGCCAGTTCTTCGGGCTTGTTACCGAGCTTGTCGTCAAAGCATACCCATTCTCTGACCTTGGCAACGATCAGGGACTGATCTGGAGTGGAGCATTCATCTTCCCTCTCGAGCGAGGCGACGAAGTCGTGTCAGTTATGCAGGAATTGATCAACGACAGCAGCCATGCAACTGCTGGCTTGATGATGATCATGGCTCCTCCGCCAAAGCGCCAGCCAGCTCTGGTAGTTGCGGCGCGGTATACTGGGAACCCTGACAACGCGAAAGAGGCATACAAGCCTCTTTACGACCTGAACCCTCTGATGGCAAACGGTGCGCCTGTGCCTATCCAGAACGTCAGCGACGGTCGCGAGGCATTTAACGCCAAAGGCGACTTTAAACGCTTCGGAACGGTTGGCCTTCGTCGTCTCGACAAGGCTGCGTTCTTGGGGGTCATCGAGCTGTGGAAAGATATGGTCTCAACATGCCCAGACGCCATCAGCACAAGCTTCAATTTCCAGTGGGATGCTAGGCCAGCACCGGCAGCCCCTTACGAGTCTGCCAATTCGTTGCACGACCTTCGCTTCTGGCAAAACAATTTCATTTGGCACACCGACCCCGCAAACCGCGAAAAGGTAGACGAATACAATGACAAGGCAATCGCCGCGATGCGGGGAACGGTCAAGTCTGAGTACGCAGACTTTCAGAACGCAACTCGCACTGGTCCAATAGAGCTACGCTTCCGTGGCCGAGGTAAGTTGGAGAAATTAAGGGCCCTAAAAGAAATGTGGGACCCGAACGGTGTATTCTCAAACCAGTTGCTTGGCTAAGGACTGGCCAAACTCAGCCAAGTGAGTGCCTATGATTCTGGCACGCCAGGATACAGGATAGCGCCACTCCCGCCGCTGCTGCGATAGGGCCCCACTAGCACCAAGTAGTAATTACAAGGATCACGGTGTATTTATCGTCGCATGTGTAGCACGTTTGTGCCATTCTGTATCGCCACCCCACTGCTTTTCCCATGATGCCCTCTCGATTATCAGCCGGCCGCGCTGTCCTGACCCTCATCGCCGTCACAACCGGCATGGGCGGCTACATCGCCGACTGGAATCACACCCACGTTTACAACCCGCGCTGGCCGCCGCACGCCAAATTCCACAATGGGCAAACCCTTAGCACGGGCGTACTACTAGGCGTAACCGCTTTGTACTACCTCTACCGTCCTGCATCGACGGCGTCACACGCCGCTGCGTTGGACTCATTACGTTTGGTCACATGGCTGGTCAGCTTGAACTGGATCTCACAGCTGAGTGCCGCCTTGTATCCAGGGGCGTTGCCCATGGACCCTGAGTTTGGAGACGGCTTCCCACAAGCATACATTTGTGCCGTGTTATTCGGGCTCATTGGGGTTGGGTACGCATTAGAGCGAAAACGCCTGACAAAAGAAGGGTTGCGGGCTGACCCGAAGCGGAGCTGAATGCGGCATGCGATGCGCGTCTCAACAAGGGGTATCGGAAGATCTCGATGAACTAGTGGGTTGGGGTTAGACGTGTTTTTCACGTGACTTGGGAGGTGGACACTAGTCTCTACCCGATGTAGAGTAAGGCCACAGCAGCACCACCATGACGCGCAACCTTAGATATGCATAGCCCGTCTATTCCGGTATAGCCAAGCCCTAAAATAACACACCAATGCCCCAAAATTATCGCTGCGTACGCACACATTCGTGTCCCAGCTCTCTAAAGACGTGATAGGAAGCGAACCTTTCGTCCGCGCATTCCCTTCGTGCGACTCATGGACCAGCACTGTCAATGACGAGACCCTCCTGTTTCGTGTGCATTAGTTGTGTCCCGGCATATTTGCCGACAGATAAGAAATGGGCCCCAGTCATTCGATGATTCTGAAACTGTAGACCGATAGACGCGCGATCTTCCGCCCACCTTCTCCAGGGTTGTTTTATGCATGGCGAGCGGGTTTTCTAAGACAGAGAGCGCTGGCCCTTACCAGGCTAAAGTCAGCCAAGTTCGCACCTAGCAGCTGCACGAATGCAGTATCGATCTATTGTAGTAGGCAACGGATATGCGGAAGCTCTCATTCCGTAAATTTCGTAATCGATGCCGTTCACACTTCCGCGACTTTCATTATCGTTGCAGATTCAAAGGGATCGTCTAAAGCAGCAATAGCACCGACAACCCCTACTAGCAACATGACATGCACTGAATCCCGAAAATCGCCACTATGGATACCCAAGCCCGGATCTTCAGCGGCGCAGATAAGATTCATGTTCCAACGGCCAGGGATTCATCCTGCAACCCTATCAACGATCGGATAGGGACCTCCATTCGGCTGTCTTTGATTCTCTAGCCCCTCTTTCCGCTTTTCATCGACAAGACGCAGTAGCTTCCGGTCGAAATAATTATTTCGTGCGTGTAATCTCGGAATGTGGAGATACGTTCCACGACTGGCAGAATAGCAGGCTTCCAGTAGCATGATGGTAAGGTCCGTCGCCAAAAATGATACGCTGCTTCAACAGCTCGTCATCACGAAGGATCATCAGCCAACGGCGATGCCCGTGCAGAAAACGCTCCTGCAGCTATGCGAATAGTGATCTTTAAATGTATACCCAGCAAGTGGTGCCTGTTACACAAGAAGGGCCTGGACTCAGCTGTTGTCGTACATACCAGACGTAATCAAGACCCGTCGGAGCCTACGAGCAAATTTTCCGTCGATACACTGTCATCAGCAAGCGAACCTTCAATGCTAGTACCGCTATTTTCGTTGGTACCTTCCGTTTCGTAGCTTCCAAATCGCTGGCTAAAATGTACACAGCCTTCGATTCGATACGAGCCCTCAACGCATGACGCAATAAGCCCCGATCCGCAGTGAGGGGCGTAGGATGCGCCGTTAAACTTAGGCGCCCGCAGCGGGAGGCCATTGTGGCTGCATTGGTGGCGTTCAAGTTGGTTCCTCACATCAGAGTGACTGCACAACTCTCTTTGAAAGCAGTAATTCAATTAATTTCTGCTTCGACTCACCCGATATTCTAATGCCAATACCCTGGTGTGGGGCATCAAGAAGTGCATCACATTCATAAACCGAAGAACGAATGTCTCGCCGCTTAGACCCCTGCATAAATGTCACCCATCCTGCACACGCCTCGATAACAACGGCGTGAGAGTCTAGCATCGTGAATCGTGATCCTAGCAGTGTGGATTGCACTTTCAGTGGCCATCATGGACAAAGGGCAGAAGGTAGACAAGTATTTGTTACTGACTCGATTCCGATCGGCTCTTTTTCGGCAAGCTAAGGATGGGAAGATGGTATTTACCGGGATTAAACTCCAAAGGGTTTCGAAAAGGCCAAGGTTGGTGGACTGAAGGTCACATTCGCATAACGGCTTGCAGTAGCTATCGCAATTAGAATCGTTACAAGATGCTTTTAGGCTCATTGTAATCGGCAACCAACACAGCCCCTTGCCATCAAAGAATCCAGAAGGAATTGTGATATTGTTCAGTATTGAGATCCTCTGCGCCACAATAATTTTATTCTGTAGACTGATGTGAGCTTAATAAGAACTATGGTGGGGCTAAGACACGTTCCAGAAGGCTAGCGAAGTAGGGACTACACGTGCGTGTCAATATATATCGCCAACCTAAGCTTTCGTCTAATTTCCGGGACCCGGGAAGAGAACAGAGCACACGGCCGGGCTGAAAGATACTCTCTAGTTGAGGCCGAACAGCAGTACCTTGTACCAAGATACCACTCTCGGAATTTCATATGCTAGCATGTCAGGGGCGGGATGGTATATATGAAGCCGAAACTACTACTACTTGCTACCTCCGAGGTCGCCAAGTAACCCTTCCACTCGCGAATGAAAACGGACATGATGAAGTCTTTTCTGTTCATCTCGTTGGTGCTCAATTCCTTTACCACGGCAGATTCGACTGTCAGCATTGTCTCTGGTCAAGCCGCCAATGCTAGTTTTGACTATGTCGTTATTGGTGGGGGAACGGCTGGGTTGGCCCTCGCAACACGATTGGCGCAAGCATATAAATCTGTTGCGGTGATTGAAGCGGGTGGCTTTTACGAGCAGGACATCGGCAACATCAGTACTGTTCCTGCATACGCCGTCAAGGGTGCTGGATCAAGTCCAGAGGACGTCATCCCAGAAATAGACTGGGGCTTCATTACTACTCAACAGGCTGTCAGTATGCCACAAAACCATCTAGCAAGATCAAGAAAATTATCATTGAGACACTGGCTAATATCGTTGACTAGGGCTTGAACAATAGAAATCTCCATTATGCAAGAGGCAAAACCCTCGGTGGATGGTATGTCGTCAGGCAACTTTTCGCGGCGAGAAATACTAATCGAGTGACAGTTCGGCAAGAAATTACTACACTTATCAACGTCCGACGGCAGAGTCTATGGATAAATGGGCTTCTTTGGTAAATGATACAAGTTATACTTACCGCAACATTCTTCCCTATTTCAAGAAAAGTGTGGATTATAGGCCTCCTAGGAACGAAATACGGCCAAAAAATGCCTCCGTCCCAGCAGCAGCAGGCAGCTTCACGCCCGGGGCAGGCCCACTCCGCGTCTCATTCTCAGATGCCTGGGTCAATCCAGTGTCCTCATTTGTATACTTAGCGTGGCAGAAGCTCGGGCTACCGGTTGCAGAAGATTTTGTAAGTGGAAGCCTGTCAGGAGTGCAGTACAGCATGAACACAATCAATCCAGACGGTAATGTTCGAGATACTTCGTACTCTTCTTTCCTTCAGAGCACGGCTAAGCGAACGCCAATTCGGGTATACAACAATACCCTCGCGAAACGCATCCTTTTCGAAGGAACAACTGCTATAGGAGCTTTGGTCAATTCTGGCGGCGTCGAGTACGTTCTTTCCGCACGCAAAGAGGTGATCCTGTCCGCTGGCGCAGTAAGTTATACTATGTATTATACTAGATGTTAGCTCGTAGATTCTGACCATGGTAGTTCCAATCTCCTCAAGTGCTCATGGTCTCTGGCGTTGGGCCGAAGTCCGTCCTACAACACTTCAAGATACCTGTAGTATCTGAGCTATCTGGAGTCGGCCAGAACCTAGAGGACCATCTGCTTTTCGGCGCAAGCTACCAAGTCAAATATTTGACCCATTCCGCCGTAGGCCATCCCGATTATGCTGCAAAAGCAATTGAAGAATACAATAAGAATGGAACTGGCATGTTAAGCAACCCTGGAGGCGAGCTCCTTGCTTGGGAAAAGGTGCCATCGTCCATGAAGAGCTCTTTGAGTGCTTCGGCAAGCACATTGTTGAGCTCCTTTCCTACTGACTGGCCAGATTTCGAATTCTTGGTCCTGGACGCTTTCAGTGGGAACAACTCCAACTACTTCCTGGGCGCACCGCAAACGCCATTCATGTATGCCTCGCCTTCTGTAGCGCTTATGGTGCAGCAAAGCCGCGGCAATATCTCCATCAGTAGCACCGATACGGCTGTCCCTCCTGTGATTAATCCAAATTGGCTCACGCACCCGGTGGACCAAGAGCTTACACTTCTCGGATTCAAGCGGCTGCGAGAGATGATGGATACAGATATTATGAAGGATATTTGGGTTGAGGAAGTTACACCAGGGCGTAACATAGTTAAAGATGCGGATATCTTGGACCACATCCGACAAACAGCAATCCAAGTTTTCCACGCTTCTGCAACATGTAAGTACGGCGTTTAGCTGGATGATCCTGCTTCTAACCATTTGCGGTAGGTAAAATGGGAGTTTCGACAGATCCAAGTGCCGTAGTTGACTCTAAGGGACGCGTATTTGGTACTGAGAAGCTTCGCGTTGTGGATGCCTCAGCTATGCCATTTCTCCCCCCAGGTCATCCTCAAGCTCTTATCTGTAAGCCACCTAGTCCTCCCTACTACCTCGAGTAGATAACTAACAATGCACACAGATGCGCTCGCAGAGAAAATTGCAGATGATATTTTGGGCACGCAAAGCTCCTAACTATTTCTAAAATAGCATACTTTCAAGTACATAAATATTCTATTTCAAGACAACCACTTTTCAAAACAACCTCCATGACTGCCATAGCACTGCCAACAGGCTGCTTCCACGACTTGAGTGCCAGACTTGGTTGTGTACTCGCAAAGAGCTGCTCCCACTCAGCCAATTCGCGTTCTTTGCTATTGAAGAACTCAGCCATTGTAAGATCACGCACACGCAAGCCCGCTTCCTGAACGCGCCCTAGACTTGCTGGAGGTGGCAGAATCGTATCCATGATGATCAAACGAGCACGCGGATTACCACCTTGCTCCAAAGCCACAGCAAGATGCTGGAGGATGTCACGAGCAAACGCATCAGGCCAGTCGTGAAGAATCTTCCGCAGGAGGTATGCATCCGGAGATGGACCACCCTCCGTCATCACCTGAGGCTTGAAAAAGTCGTGGGCGACAAATTGAATACGGGGGGCAACGTTGCCCTGATCGAGGCTCGCAAGGGTAGAGGGACCCGCCGCAACCACTTCCGGCAGGTCTTGTACAATGAATCTCAATCGTGGGAAAGCAGCGGCAAGCGCAATAGATGCCTGTGCTGTTGATCCGCCGACATCCGCAACCAGTGCGTCGCCCAGCGCGGCCCACTCATAACCGTTGACTAAATGCTGGAGTTTGCCGCTCTTGCTCGTTCCCATGCTGCGCATATATCCCGCAAATAATTCCGGTAGGCCATCGCTGATATTTGCCTTCAAATAATCGAACCAAGGAAGATGAGTATTAAAAGCGACATTCAGCGCTGTCTCGTTCTTTGCTGTCGTCTCTCCCCATCGGGAAGTTGCCTCGGCGAAGTTTCCTGCTACTGGCGCACTATATTTTGTCATAAAACGCGCCCAGTTCTTGAGAGAGTCGTCCGTTGCGAATGGAGCGGAGAGGTGGCTATGCGTTATATGTGTTGGAGATGTCTCTTTGAAGAGCCCGCTTGTCATGGCCATGCGCACAACTGATTGTAGTCGTCCAAGAGGTACGCCAGCTTTGGCGGCGAGATCCGTGTAAGCAATCGGATCGAGATTGTCAGGAACATGACTGAATATATCGAACTCAGCCAGCCAGCCGAGACATGCAAGAGACTGATAATGGTTTTCGTGTTGCTCCAACAGCTCTGCAGGTGATAAAAGTGATGCTTGTAACTCATGAGTGGCTTCGATGAGATTTTGATGCGCTTGTTTGGCCTGGTCTTCTCCGCCATTGGTGGCATTTATGTTCTCTGCATTCTCTAGAATACGTCTTGCGATGGAAACTAATGTTTTCGAATCAGTCATGTTGATGAAGTGATTGAAAAAGAGTCACGGCCAGAACCTCAAGCCTCCGCTTAGGCTGACGGAACGCAGGTGAGGCTACAAAGAAGTCGCTGAATATGAACTATAGCGCGCACTTTCACCCTCTTCAGTAGAACTGTTCCGAGGAGCGAGGGCTTTCGAGATGGGCCACCTATTCGGTAGTTTCATCGATTGATCTCTTGAAGTTGGTTGGCGCTGGGTATGCACTTTATCCTAAATAGTGCGTTAAAAACTGACCACCTTACCTGTCTAAGCTACGAAATATTTTTTCCTCACGTACTCCCTCAAGGGATCTTCTCCTAGGGATATCATCTCCCATGATTTGCGATAAACTTCTTTAGTTACAGCTTAGTTGGAAAGGAAAACCTGCCTAGTCACATGATCCAAAGATAAGATATTGCCACTTCGGTACTTCTCTCTCGACGCTACCTACTAATTAGAGCCAAAGACTTCGGCGGGGCTGACAAGTGTGTATTTTGCAGGTTGCTATCAGCACCAACCCACCTTTAGTGCGCCCAGATTCGACTGTCATGCAGGAGATGCTCTACTGAGCTGCTCAGTCATCTAGCGAATCGGCAAACCCCTCGGTTGACCTGCAATAAATGCCTAATACATCATTTGCTAGTGTTCTGTTTTAGTTCAACGTGGGCTTAGGGCTCGCAACATCCCGCCCCGAAATTGAAAGCTGAATCCGTCAAGGAAACTTTACCGTGTTAAGTATTATTTGCTTAGCCGAGCTCGATGCAAAGACGGACTCCGAAGAGTTCGTTTTGGCTACTACATCGGCTAGCGAGATAAAACACCAAAACCCTGAAAACCGCACGTCAATTGTCGAGCTACTATGTGCTAGTATATAAAGTATATCCTTGTGACCTTCCGCTTACCTATTTCAGAATCTCCCCTTTCCTGAAGCTTTGCTACTGCTCTTACCCCCTTGGCCATTGTTGGCTCGTGACCCTTTCTAGTCTCTACACAGCACTTTCACCCCGGTTCAAGTTTCCCAGAATGGAACTGGACATCTCGTTTCGCACTACTGCGCTCCTTCAAGTCCTTACTGTTTAGGCTAACATACTGCAGCACAAATCTACGGGTTAGCAGATATGCGTGTTGAGAGTAGAGATGATTAGAAAGAATGACTATGCGGGGTGCAACATACTATGCATAGGTAGTGTAGGGGGGCCCCGGGCGGCAGGGGTCAAGTGATACCTCTCTACCCGACTGTTTCACATCAAATCCTCTGTAATTTTGTATTGAAATCTGTGATTTTCAGTCGCCTGCGTGTCCACGCCTTACTGAAGTGTATGTAAAACAAGACCGAACCAGGCTTAAGCTGCTCCTGCGCACCCCTGCCGCCCGGGACCCACCTACATTACCTATGCCTTGTACCATAGTATCTCGGTTGGAGGTGCTCGCCCTTGGACGCTATCGCTTTTCAAATTCTTCGCTGTAAATACCGGATAAATGGTGTAGATTACATAAAAATGATGCAATAAGAGCGATACTTTGTCAAGACTCAAGAGGGTTTTCGGGACCCGGGCGTAATAACGAAGTACTGATAATGGCTTATAATAATTAGCTTCGGAAAAACTTCGGCTACCGCGTTGCGTTTAGCATGGCGACGGAAATTACTGTGTCGGAGCATGGCGGGACGGAAGTGTCTGGTACTAGCGGGAAATGTCGCAGGCAAGAATTCTGACCAAGTTCATGCGCCGCCTGATGCGCACCAAAATACTACCGATAGGATCGCATACCCTGTTAATTCGATATACTATGTACTTGTAAACGTGATTCGGGCATAAAAATACTGCCATATGTGACGAGAAAGAGTGACAAGTCTGCTTTGGGAACCACTCTTATTGGGTGGGAGGATCCCCACTGCGGTATGCCCCTCAGCACGAATGGTGAGTTGATCTTTTGGTGTGAGAAAAATTGCGCTTCAGACTTGAAGAATCAAAATTGGGCTGACTGATGCTATCAAATGGTGTTGCCACGTGCAGACTCTCGTACATCTAGACCAGGGAAATACCTAACTGCCCAGATGCTACTTGCCTCTGTGTAGGGACGCCACATGCACGAACATCGCAGACAATTACTTCGGGCCTTGCGACACTGAACCGCCAATGCATGTCAGACCGTTACATGATCCTCTTGGTTGGTTTGTCCTGCGTCTTCTTTAGTTATCTACTATGTACTTATCAGCGTTTGCTTGCAGAAGTACTGGGCTTGCCCGATATTCAAATACTGCACTCATTTTAATGAACTAAAAAACTATTTTGAGCTTGCTAGGCATCTACAATCAAGCCATAGAGTGTTTCTACGTTTGAGATCGGAAGAGTATCGAATTATTCGAGCATATGACACATTGTGTTGAACAGCTGTCTCAAGTTCCATTGTGGCTTTGGTTTCTTTTCAGCTCCTGATTTATCCAATTACCTTGAAAAAAATTAGAACAGCTTTCCAGATGGACACAAGCAGCGGTTAGTAGAGATTTGCAACTACCCACTCGCAAACCTAATATGGACGTCTTCAAGAGCCTCCAGGATTTTAACTTCGATTACAATGCAAGTAACGTGGTTGGCAAGCGAGTTGCGCACCCATCTTATCTTATTGTATAATGGCTCCACGCCGCACGCGTTAATTGCCTTCTAACGAAGCAGATATTTGATTGCTATCTTATCTATTGAATTAAGTCAAATTACAAGTAATCGAAAGGCAGCTAAAGTCTACAATGTTGTTGAATCAACACTGCGTAACTAACGCGCTGACATAACTGTCTGACGCAATTGCCAGCCTAACTCGAAGAAGCTCAGCTAGCTAGAGGAGGGGGTAATAGTTGAGTATATTCTTAATCTAGATTCTTGTGGTTTTGCCCCAATTCTGGCTACTGTGCATGAGATGGCTGATAAGCTACTGGCTATCTGTAATGTGCTACGAGTTGGGTAGAAGTAGCCAGCCAACTTTGTTAAGCGTACAGACAGTCTTATAACGCATTTTAATCGCCTATACGATAGATAGTGAGCCTTACGTAAAGACCTAGCTACTATAAGTAGCTAGTTTAAGCTGGTGCAGCGTATAAGAGCTACGTATACCTACTCTAGCTACTCCAGCTCTACTAGAGGCTCCCTAGGTAGCTTGTACGCCGAGTAACGTACGTGAGCGCGTACGCCGACACAAGAGCTTGTCGCCAGCATCGATTATTGACGCAATCAATCAACTCAAAAACGGAGCTTATAGAATGATGCTAGAAGCTAAGTTGATGCGCGATTAGATCTCTAGTCTTGAAAGAGCTAATAAGGTAGCTAGCAAACGTAAATTACAAAAAAAGAAGCAGATTCAGAAGCAAGGAGTCTTAGCAAAGGGACAAGGAGAGGATATACTTGCTGAGAGAGAGGCTGTGCAGCGTCAAGTCAATAAACGGCGTCAAGATAGAGAGACATCAGGCCTGAGTCGCCAGGCTCGCGCGCGCTGCAAGAGGTGCAGAGAGACTGGGCACAACTCACGTACGTGTAAAATTGATGCAGTAGATAATGCTTAATTTAATATATCAATATATCTACACTACTCTACTGCGTTGTTGAGTTGTACGCTCAAAGAGGTGCGCAACTCGCTTGCCAACCACGTTATAGAACCATTCTACTATTATTGGTTGGCTCTGCTTATGACATGAGGACGGAGATACATTTTGTTCTATTACAACAACAAGCAGTATCAAAAGGCTGGTTCGTGGCAAAGGTAGAGAGCAGAGCTCCATATGTAACTCGTACAAGACGCCAAGGTACCAGTATGGGCACTCAGATCAAGACCACAATATTTCTAGCCAGCCACCAATATCTCGGTCTGCAATTGCCCAGGTCTCCAACACTATGACATCTTTCCTGTAAATTATAGACTCAGTGCACTATCTTCACCCTCTGTCTTCTCGTCTTTACGCATGGTGGGTTTATAATCGTTTGATGAATATAAATATCTTATTACTCAGCCCAATAGATTTGCACAACACACAGACTTTCCACCTACATCTACTCTTCTATTCTTCAAAGCACCAATTTTGTAATCTCCAAGTCCGCATACTTCAAGCAATGGCTGCTTCCAGTTTTGAGGGCAAACGCATCAAGAGCGATGTGGATGCCGCCGCCTACCTCGTCCTCAACAATAGGCTGCGTCATATTGCCAACCCTGAAATCTAAGAGGTGCTCTTCAGTACCTCCAAGATCACATGCGAGACAGTTCCTCAGCCTATGGTTGATTCATACCAAAAAGGCCCTGCGTTGGGTCGGCGTACTCCATTAGTGAAGGGTTTCAGTGACGAGGTCTATCTTCTCGACAAGGCCAAGGAGAGATGGATTACAAACCCAGATGTCTAAAGCCGCTATTCGTTCTCCGGGGACAAGATTACCAAGATTAGGGACGTCGTAGGTCTTATCCCCAACGGTCCTAATATCAGCTAATGAAGGTACAATGGTAAGAGAGCTGGCCTTCGAGAATGAGGCTAGGCTTAATTTTTTTTTTGTACAGCCTACGTAAAGCGACGACAAGATATAATAGATGACTCTTATCCAAAGGTACAATCTCTATACGTACAGATTGCGGAGGGGCTTTACAGAGTAAAGTTGGGGGGTGCACTACGGGTTTATGGACTGGAATTAGTGTTAATAGTTATTCATTGAAATACAACTTGCGTTGTTCTTCTAGACCAAAAGTCGTTCTTACTGCCCGTTTCTTGAATTTTGCCTCGTACTACTAGTCTCTACCTCTTACATTTTCGCCTTTACTTAATGCGTTAACTACTGTTCTTAGTCATCACTTTTCGTTCAGCATCGAATTTCGGCGCCTGTTATCAAATGTTTGTGTCGAGCTAGGAGCTTTTTTTAGCCAAGTTTAGATTAATATAACTGAGTTGAGTTAGGCTTTGGGACGTACGTTTACGAAATCTAGGGTAGAGATTCGTCTGCTAATAAAATATTCTTCTATCCGTATCTATGCATTCACGCCCACTAACTTCTTCTTTAACAGCTATGTATCCTAATTCGGTTGTTGCTAATAATGAAAAGATGTGCGAACTTACTCTAATGAAGATATTCCCTTCCTTATATATGTATCTACATACTCTAAGAGTTTTACTCAAAGGAATTCTACTGGTTTGATATACTAGGGATGTAGAGGGAAAGTTTTTCTTACTTAATCTGCACAAGAATATGACACTCAAATATTATTATCATAATAGTTTTAAGTACTAGGAATAGCGTCTGATGAGATTACTAGAGTGAATTATATTACTCTACTAACTATAAATATGAAGGTCTTTATTACTAAAGAGTTGACGTTATAGGTAATAAGTAGATTTTATCTTACTACTTCTTAGTCCTCCTCCGGGTTTTATCAATAATTTGAATAATATATTACACTATATCACTACTTACTCAACCCCTTTGCGTAGTTATCCTATTTCCTCCCTAATAGTGCTCAATGCTATAACAGAACGATTTCTTGGTTTGGGGCGAAACGCTATTGTTCGAGAAACCATGAACGCGTTGAAATACTCTCTTGACATACCAGAAAGACTTGTTTTTAAAGCGTATGAAATTGGGAAACTAGCGCATGCATAACAGCGCATTACCTAGAGTTAGGTAATGGGTACGGAGAAAATCTGAGCGTACGTATCACCGAAAATGCGGTCCCATGTGCATTACTCAGTTATAGCGAATCAGCTAAGGGCCAAAAAATTGGCTGGCAGTATGTTGCTCTTACCTGTCACGCACCCCAATTGGACAACGATAGGTATAGAATTGGTATTGTTATAAGTAGCCACACCCCTCATGTACAATTATATTAATGCACAATGCGAGGTTTCGAGATAGATAGAAGAAGTGTGCATACTTGCAATTTTCCGGGCTACAATACGGCTAGCTTTTGCACGATGATTAGTGATGTGAAAACAAGTGTCCTTTGAGCAGTCTTTGTCATACACATGGTACCATGCGTCGCCGCTGTAGTAGACCTTTATATTGTGGCATGCTGGGATGCACGTAGAAGCAGGAGGTAGGTGACGACCCGCAGTTGGTGAGACGAGTTGAAATATATGGCTTGAGTAGCTATTTGACGAGTTGGTGTCGGTGTCTATCTCCCCTATCCAATCTCACTCGGAGCCCCTTGCGGAGCCGCAAGGCTGACCTAAGACTGCCCGATTACGTGCGGTTCTACTACACCACAATATGTACGTGCACTTTGCGCAAGTAACAACTATTCGACAGCGTTTTAATCCGTCGGGCCGGGTAGGGATTCGTCGGAGATGGAGTGGATATCTGACTGCATGCCAAGGCATTGCCAAGTAGATGTTAGCAAAGGCGCTCCATCCAAATACGGGTATAACAATTTTCGGACTATGACGATCTATTGGGAAATCCAAGCAGATATCCCACGAGTACTGCTTTGAAATTTTGTCGTTGTAGATTTTTTTTCAAGTTGCAGACTGTACGTGCCGCACTTTCGCAGTTTTCCTGGG
Organism: Ophiosphaerella korrae; assembly: GCA_028456385.1. Lineage (NCBI taxonomy): Eukaryota > Fungi > Ascomycota > Dothideomycetes > Pleosporales > Phaeosphaeriaceae > Ophiosphaerella > Ophiosphaerella korrae. Next base: position 203,728 of record JALNQF010000039.1, on the reverse strand, counting down.
TATAGAACTTTAGCGTAGTTAGCAATGAATATAGCAGATTTAGTCACATGTTACCAAGTTTTGCATAATACATTACGGGTCATTACTTTACTAATCGTTATTAGATGGGGCCTTGAACGGCCCTGGATGCTCCCTCTTGAGAGGACTTGCCGTCATCTATAGTATCCACTTCTCTTGTACTCGTTACGCTGACCTCCTCCGTTTTATATATCTTCCCTACCTCCAACTCCGTAAGTTCCACCTCGCTGCCGTACATATTATTACGTGTCGGGGGTTTCTCTGAATATACAACTCGCGAGCTTTTCCATTTCGAACCACTGGGAGGTACGCCGGATTTTCTTCGTTTGCCTGATTGCGTGATATTGTTGCTGCGTGAGAACGGCGAATTGTCTTGACTGCCTGTCGCCACTCGGTAGACCTTTCGAAGCAGAGGACGCAGAGTAATGAGGGAGAGGATCATAATGGCAACGGTGTATTCGGTCATTGCGAGAATGTCTAGGTATTGTTAAGGTTCAAGCTTCGTGATGACGGGGGGTGAGCGTACAAATGGCAATATTGTTGGCCACGATCAGCTGAGCAATGAATCGCGCGGTGCTCACTATGAGGGTGACACCTCCCAGCAAAAACACTACCAAGAGACCAATTTTCTCGCTTTGATGGCGGAGTTTGAGGCCGTGAACCATTGGAAATGGCAATAGAAGTACTAAGGCGGGGGGTGTAAGATTTAGCCTGTATGAGAAGAGGAAACAATCTTACTGAGAGCTTCGGATATGAAATTCAGGGACCAATTCATTTTGACCAAGTGCATAGATGTAAATACAGAGCATGTCGTTTCCGTAGACCTTCGTGTAATGAGTAAGCTGAACACTTGATAAAGGTTGATTGCAAAAACCACTTACCAATTGACGGCTGGGTTTGTACCACACCAGAATGTATCCGCAAACAAGGTGGTGAGACTAGCGCACGCCACAAAGGCAATGATCGCGTAGAGGGCTTTATGCAGATGGGGTAGGGTTTTTGGAATAATCTGTACGTAGAAGGCGAGCATGCTGAATTTGGTAAAGTAAAGGCCAAAGTCGAAGAGATAATTCGTAGCGAACCGCACCTATGTCATGTAAATCAGCAACAAGGTCAATGCGCATGTGTCCGCTCTTTTGGTTCAACTAACCTGTTGGATGAGAAGAGATGTTGTGGTAAAATCAGACATAGCCCCAGCCTTGTATGTTATGGTGTCGCATATAATCAAGCCCAAGCAATCCAATACCGCGATAAAAAGCCATATATCGGATATCAAGAGCTTATGGTTGCCCATACGCAGATGTAGCGAGAAGCGAGCGACCGCTAGAAGGAAGGCTAGTGAGAACAAGCACCATTCTGCTGCCTGCAAATGGTCAGCAAAGATCTGGGTCGGTGCCGGTTCAAGCGTGAACGTACTACAACACCTTCTGCGGAAATCATTGTCGGATGAGTGTGGTGGGCGTTAGGAAAGAGGATTTACTGCAGCACCACCTGTTGCCACAGTATAAAGTTGTTGGGCAATTTGGAGATTGGGTTACGCATCGATAGGCAAGCGGACAATCACAGGAGGGTTGACATGGAATATCAGTGTTTCGCAAAAGTAAGATAGGAGACCGGCATTATCAGAAGGAAGAGCAGGCGAAGATAAGAGCACCTAGAAGAATTCGATTATTCTTTTGGTTGGCGAGGTAGGGGAAGACATTGGCGATTGAATTGAGGGGCCCGGGGGAGAACGCCGATTGGTAGATCCGAAGTTGGATCAAAGCATGTCAACGATAGAGTTTCACTTTTCGTCAAAGGTATTGGTGCGCAACTGACTCGGGGCATATACTCGAACCATGGGTCTGTTAGGGGGGCGTGTTGAACCGACTAAGTGCGCGATTCAAGAGCCGTCACTAGCCTTATCTCGTTGCTTTGTCTCGCGAATCGGACGTTCCCCAGATGTCTGGCCAAGGTGCAAGCGGTGCGCCCGTCATCCTGTGAAGACCCAAAGATTTATGTCTTGCATTAGCGGGTGATATAAGCGAACGGGACCCAGGGATCGAAAGTTGACAATGAATCTCACATGCATTATGTAAATAGAAGGCTACTTGTGCATGTAAAAGTACATACTGCGTACGGTTTGGTCTTGCCAGAGGGACAGCCTGATTAGAGGAAGCATCGCACGTCTGTTCTTAGGCGCATGTAGAAAACAAGAAAATGGATCTCAGTGAGATGTGGTCTATGAGGGTCTGGCCTTGGGACGCAATAGCGCACAGAAAAGTGAAATATCGGTACCATCAAAAGAAAATCACATGAGTACGCACGCGTGAGATGGGTGCGGCAAGCGGCTGGGAATCAAAGTTAAAGTTCGTGACACAGTACCAAGGGTGGGGATTTGGGCCAAACACGAGCGCAAACAATGAACGCCTCATTGATGATCCGCAAGCGCGGAAGCAAGCAGAAGACAGGCCGGATCGGCAGTGCCGCTTGCACGGACTGGGTAGTTACATGGTGCCGGCAAACCATGGAAGCTTCGAAGGTGCAGCCTTGTCTTTTTGTTTGAAAGCAGTAACAACATCGTGGCAAAGGCCGGCCTGGCCGCAATCGAGCGGTACGCCCCTTAAATCAAAGCTTCTGCAACGAGGATACAGCGGACGTGCCTGTAGGAAAGCAGTGGGTTGGTTGAGGCTTCCACGATCAGCCGGGAGTGTTCATGCGCATCGGATGTTGCGTCTCCACTGTCTAGGATGTGATCCAATGGGAGGTTTGGAGGGGACCATGGCTTAATGGCGAAATCAAGATGGGGGTTGCGATTGGACTAGGGCAGTGATCCTCGAACGCTATCCAGGTATATTCTGCTTTTTGGGGCAAATGTGAAGCCAACATACGGTGTAGCGCGGGATGCCATCCATGACCCGACCCAAACACGGTGGACGTGCTGGACATGGGCCAATGTGCACTGTGTCAGATGGAAAATAGACCTCAGCATTCAGCATCGAGGGCGTCAGCTCTTTCGAAGTCACACTACGGTTGCCTACTGGTAGGCATCTGGAAGTAATAAATACGAGATTCAGACGCGATGAGGCTTGTCTGAAGGAGAATTTTCGCAATGCATCCCTGCTGCTTTGGAAAAGGCGCCAACACCCCCGCACTCACGGAACCTCGCTTAGCGCTAAAGACAGCGTTAGCTTCAGGAACGTGCTCAACACACCCTCGTGCCTGCACTGTCGTTGTCTGAAGCCTTCACGAACACTGCCTCAAGATTACTGCACAAAACTGCCGCTAGTCTTTTCCTCCTCGAAATCCAGCCTATCGCTGCACCGCTAACACGCCATTCTTGTTACCTCTACTGCCGGAGTGACACCGCTGCACCGACAGGGAACAAAACGTGGTAGCGACGACTGGAAATTGACGAGGAGCCGGAAAGGCACGTTGGTGGCGTGCAGCATGGGCCGCGACAGCAGGCGCTTGTCAGCGTCCATCAACAGGTATCCTTCAAATTGGCAGAGAAAGCCGAGCAGGAACAAAAGGGCCTTCCTGTAGGCCCTATAATGTTTTGTTGCCTAGTTGGAGGGTACGACGGCACCGGACCCGTATTTAGTGCGCTCCTGGAACCTATTCAGCGTCTTCAATTTTCAACCTCTGTTCCATGAATACTGTCACTCCTCGAAACACCTTGGACTCATTCCAGAGTCGCGGTCGACGTGCTCGGGACACTTGCCCTCGGATATGTAAATGAACCTACTTATGTCACGTTCGAGGCTTCGCCAAGATGCACCACCGCAACCTGCAGCCTAACCAGTTGAGCGAACGCCCATACCACCTGAGATAATCAGTTAGGGAACTCGGCCGGTCATTTGATGCAGGAGAGGTCGGCAACGTCTTAGCAGAATATACTATGGCACGAAGACTCACACGGTGATACGGATGAGCTCACGGATGAAAACGGATGCTGGCACCGCCAATTGTCTGGCAGCCCTTTCGCTGACAAACCCGAGAAAGCCGAAGATATCATCAAAGCCGCCACCCGAGCCGAGTTCTGGTATTTATCAGTTCGTAGATTAGACCGTCTGGGCCTACCGCCTCGAATTTACGCCACAGGCGTGCAACGATGAGGTGTCAGGAAGCTTGCGCAATTTTGCAGGTAACATCTCCACGTGTCTCATCGCAACCAACAGTCGGTTACCCTTGCATGTGACAGGTGTGTAGTTGCACCAGAGGCGCACCCTCGCTACGAGGCCGATCCAATACTTTGACTTTGCCATCTCATCGCATTCGTACGCAACGTGATTTGCAGCTTTGTGGGGGGGCCTGATTGCGAGCCGCCCCAACACAAAACGCCCCCCGTATGACAACAGTAATGTGCTACGTAATCGCATGGACATGCGTGCAGCGAGGATAAGTTATTATCCTAGCGCAAAAAACCCAAATTCGGCATCTAGATCGAATAATTATGGTTGTAACTAGACAATCTCAATTTGGTTATTGCATTGCGAATGCGAAAAAATCCTGACCTGATGTGTGTAATCACAGTCTAACCTAGATTGCAGAGCATCCACATTGAGTCCAAGCGGCGATTATTGATTTCGTTCTCATAGCTCGTGGCAGGTAGCGGTCGACCCAGCCTCCCGTGGGCTAGTCGAGGCTGGAATTGCGGTTATGGCTGGGCTAAGCGAGGTGCTGAAAAGTTTGGTGAAGGCGCAGCTGATGAGATCCGGGATACCGATAACAAGGTTATGAATAGCTGAATCCCATTTCCCAACTGTGCTGCGCTACGATCTGCTGTGAAATCAAGCTAAACAGTTGGCCCTGTGCTAATGCACTAAGCTCTTTAGTTCCATCAGATAGATGATTGGACTCTCTCCACAACCTCCTTGTCATTAATATATGACGGCTAGATTTCAGGGTCCTTGCAAAGACAAATTGTATGGCTGATACACGGTAGACCATTGCTGAAGAACCATGTTTTGTAATTCAACGGACGATGGATTGTTCAATTTTCGTGATATACTCGAAACAAATCTTTATCAACATGAAGCTGCTTCAAGAAGCCCCTGAAAGCTCTAAAACAATCTCGATCGCTCTATGCCATCGACGCCACTTTCATCTACTATTCCCCTTGCGGGACGTGGTGTAACTAGCAAATTTTGGGCGGCTTGCCGCGTCCTGTTGAGCTTATCCCCAAACATCTCACCATCATTCCAGCTCGATACATCTCCCATGGCCTTTTTGTTGACGTAGAAGCGGAGCATCGGGCCATGAATTTGCCCCGTGTCAAAACCGCAAAAGCTGCTCATACCGGCCAAAAATACGAAGGCTGATAGCTACATATGTGTTTTGTGGGGCTCAGGACCTGTAAGTGCTCACAGTATGAGGAGTTGGGGACGTTGCTATGTGTATAGAATGATAGGCTTAAAGCTGTCTACGAAGAAGATAGAAATCGTACACCTCGATTGGTGGGCCCAAAAGGTGCACATAAACATATCTAGTAAGAGACTTATCGCTTTTGCTGGTAACTACTCGGTCCAGACACCCTATGTATTTTTTTCGATTTCGTATCCTCGGTTTCGACGTGTCTGAACAGCTGGTAAATTCGCCCTTGTGTTGATACAAGTTGTGCCACCGCAGAACAGTCCAGGTTGAGCAGCCGAAAGTTCCACTCACCCAGTTTGAGCTATAGCACCCTCAAACTGATAAGCCCTTCTTTGGAGGTGTTTTTGAACCTTTTCTCACAAAGATTTTGGATAAGAGCTCTCACTGACTTATATATCACTTCATCGAGTTTACTGGCTGTGCTTCCAGTATCCTGAGTTTCTGCTACATGCATAGCCGTATCGTGCCGAATAACGGCGCTGGACGTGACATATGATTAGACTGAACCGCGGCTTTCGCTTTGCGAGTAGGTTTGGAGGCATGGTACAAGGAAGATAATTTGGTGGTTTCTTGACGAGAATGGCTTTGTGGTACTGTTTGGTTCCTACCCGATCGAAGCTGGTGTTGCCTGCCTGGAGTTATATTAGTTTGAGAACTTCCTATTTGATATGCCCTTTGTACAATCGGATGAATGTGTATCTGGCGGTGCACTGTTAAGTTTAACGGGGCGTTGGTTTCCTCCACTGGAGACCTGTGAATGGTGTCTTTGAACAACATGAGCCATCGTTGGTACTGTAGAATGTTAGTGAGTATTTCTTGGTATAAGACATGATGCTTTCATTACCTTCCAACGATAGGTCCTAACCTAGTGTCTTTGCAGATATGTTTGTATGAAGGCTAGGTGAAGCTGTAGAAGAAGCATCTTTGTCTAGGGGTGGATCCATGCGGTATCTCTTTCCAAATTTTTGAGTCTCCGTCAATAATGGGCTTTCTCCTTTGCGAGGGGAACATCGATAACCTCTTCCCAACACTCGGAAATGCTTGCCTATTATAGGACATGATGTCGACCGAGCAGCCATGGTATTCAAAGTAACCAATTGGGAGTGGGAGGGTAGGTGCGGAAGAATTTAAGAATTTGATTTCGGCTGTCGCCTATACGGTGCAGACGGACTCGCTTGATCACTCAACCCCCTTCCCTTCTCCTCAAATATTTTCCCGAACAAAGACTTATTATTGTTTCCTTTATATACTTGATGTCCCGTAATTGAATACTTGAAGATAATCTAATCCTGTCTCGCTGGATCTAACTGAATCTTCCCTACAATGCCATCAATCTCCGCCATAACGTCTGGCGACAACTTATCCAACACTTTTAATGCTGCACAATTCTCTACAACTTGTTCTGGTCGAGAGGCCCCTGTGATAACGGCGGATACGTGTGGGTTTTTCAGGGCCCACGCAAGCGAGAGCTGAGACTGACTGACACCCAATCTCTTTGCAATTGGCTGTAAGATGTTAGTATCATCTCTACCGATTAAGGGTTAGACCAAACGCACAGCTAGTTTTGTAGCCTTGTCAATTATCACCTTCCAGTTATCGTTACCATACGAATCCCGCATGCTGTTCACAAAATTGTCGTTGCCTTCCGCAAATCTTGACCCCGCAGGCGGTGCATCCGGACTGTCATTATACTTTCCACTCAGCAGCCCAAACTTCAGTGGCGAGAATGTTGTAAGTCCAATGCCGAACCTCGTGTACAAACGTTGAAACTCGCCTTCTACTTTCCGTCTGGCTAACAGATTATACTCTGGCTGCTCCACTACTGGCGCGATAAGCCCAAGCTCTTTCGCCACTCCGCATGCCTCGGCAATCTCATCTGCACTCCATTCACTCGTACCCCAATAAAGTGCCCATCCTTTCTGTCCGACCACATGGTTGAAAGCCCGAACCGCCTCTTCCATGGGAGTAAGTCGGTCTGGGCGGTGAGCATAGACAATGTCCACATATTCGAGATCTAAACGTTTAAGAGAAGCTCGAAGACCTTCGATGATATGCTCTCGTGAAAGGCCATGGTTGTTGACAAGTACCTCGCCATTAGCACCTCCTGAGCAAACTCAATATTAGATCTTGACATCTGTTTTAACTGGCAGGCACGAGAATTCTTACCCCAGTTAAGTTTAGTACTTATCACGATATCATTTCGGTTCCAGGCGAACTTCTTGATAGCCTGGCCCATGATAATTTCGGATTCTCCAGCGGCGTAACTACCATATCATCAGCAACTTCATGGTGATATCTCTGCCAAGCCGGCAGTATACCTCTCAGCTGTGTCAAAAAAATTGATACCATTGTCTTACGCCTGTTTCATACAAGAGAATGTCAGTTCTATAGTATGGCTTAACTACGATTAACATAAATCTTATTTATTGGGGCGAAATACCATTTGCGACATGGCCGCCGAATCTGTTCAATATGTCAATCTTATGTTATGAATTTAGATTGATTGGCATACGTGAGCCAACCTCCAAGACCAAGGACCGAAACGTGTAAACCTGAATTACCAAGGCGGCGGTATTGCATACCAGTCTTCCGTGGTTCTTCCCACGCCATTGGTATTAATCTTAAATTTTAAACGTTTACTAGCAGAGTTTTCCGGAGGGTGAGGTAATTGTGTTGCTTCACGAAATAGTTTTGAGTGCCGTCGAGTGTAATTCTTCATAGACGGTAAATTGTCCCGCCGAACACCTGCATGATTAGCATTTTTGATTTGTTCTTGTGCTACTTGCTGCAATAACCATGCCTAACACTGGAAGGCTTCCGACAATCGGCACATTCGCGGCATTATATCGATGCTTGCCTCGGTTCATCGGGTACATGCGTCCGCCTCAGCGTTTTGTGTTGTCTATAACACAAGATTCTACCTGGGCACTGACTTGAAATACAGATCTAGAAAATCATACATTATCAACAAAAGCACACCATTCATTGATCCTCAACTACAGCGAATTAACGAGTGAGGTATCTAGTAGTGTGGCTGGCTCAATATGAATCTCAAGTTCGGTAAACATAGTTATTCCTAACACTCATTCCACAAGTCTGCCGTGCCTCGTGAATTTCCACTGTCTAGTAGTTAATGATTGCATCTTGCCAGCCCCATCCCAGACAACCAGATTAAAGTGCAAATCTGAAATCCAGGCGCTTGTTTCCATCTTTCTCCCGCGAAATAATATCAGCTTGGTACAATGCCTTTTCTTCCGAGGTCATTTCTGCCCACTTTTCTTGCTTCTTCCGGTTCAAGCGGACCAAAACTTGTCGCTGAACGAGGAAAGTGACAAGTGACAAAGCACAAATAGCGACTAGAACTGAGTTACCCTGTTTGTAGTATGGTCCGTCGTATTTGCGATAGATTTGGGAGCTAATAAGCGACCCAACCTGGACGATTACGTTGTACGTCGCCGCTGTTATAGCACGCTTCTTGACATTGAAAGTATTTTCCGAGATCCAGGAGGAGACAAGAGGATGGAAGTAGGGGTACCCAGAGATGAGAGTGATGAGCGAGAATCGACCCCATTCGCGGCCACCGTCTGGAAGGGTCAGAAGCGCGATAAGTAGAGGCATGATCCAAAATTCGCCAAAAATGCAATGGAATGTCCGTTCATTGAAGTAGTCACTCGAGTATGCCAACGCCAACATCGTGATAATTTGGAGGACGGCAGAAGGAACGGTAAGCATATTGGAGTTGAAGGTTGAGAACCCAATACGTTTGAGTGTTAGTGTCAAATAACCCTGCACTGGCGATGCTGGGATATACGCGATAAGACCGATAAAGTAGAGACCCCACATGGAAGAATTACCCCAAGCTGCACGAATGTCTTTGAAAGTTGCAGGTTCTTTAAGCGCGGTGAGGCCCTTTGCTGGATCATCTCGTAAAATTCGATTCACCATGATGATTTCTTCACGTTCGGTGTACCAGCCGTGCCGCCAAAGTACATTTTTTGTTGATGTGGGTGCCGCGGGCAGGTAAAGAAATGACAAGAAGGCGATGACAACAGTGAGAAGACCTTCGAGTAAGAAAAGCCAGAACCAGCCTGGTTTCCCGGCAACGCCACGCATCTGGAGGATTCCAGCAGCAAGCAGGGCAGAAATTACTCGTGCGACATTGAGTGTTGACCAGAAAGCCGCCAAACATATTGACAACTCTTTGGACTTATAAAAGTATGTTGCGAAAAGTATGACCCCTGGGATAAAGCCACCCTCGCAAAGACCAATTGCTGCTCGCCCAAGGTAAAAAGATGTCTGGTCATGCATCCATGCCTGGGCCCATGATGCAGCACCCCAGGCCATCATCATGCTTGGTAGAACGTATTTGAACCCATAGCGTTTGGTAAGGAATTGAACCGGAAACTCAGCCGCAAGGAAGCACAATAGCTGGATCGTCGTACTATTGTTGTAGTCGTCAGTGGTCAGCTTGAGATCTTTCAGCAGATTGTCGGCAAGTGCGTTTGATAGATTGCCTCTGCTGAAGTTTAGAATTCTGAAGATGGCGCTTGTAAGTAAGCTTTGAGAGCACTGAGATGTTTTACCTATCGAGCTGTAGACCTTTTCTTGAAATTAGCGAAAGACAGGGAAAGGCTTGGGGAATACGAACCAAACATCATTAGACAAAGCCAGCTAAGAAGTCGTAGATCCGTCTTCAAGACAACGCGGCGTTCTTCTTCGGAAGTCCATATAGCCTCAGGATCAAATCGATGATGACCCTCATAAGTCTCGTGTGGCAACACAATACCAGCGAGCTCTTGCCTTCCGACTTTCGTGGGCGCCTTCAACGAATTTCCATCTTGGCTGATCCTCGCATGCGGAGCAGCTTCGATGTCCTGGCCCATCTTCAAAATTAGTGGCTGGTGAAAAGGGGGATGAGTGGCCGCTTGGTTAATCGAAGATACCCAAAGACCAGAGTGGCGGATAACCCAGATACCAGGAAAAAGGGGTACTACCTACCTACCTACACTTCCAAACCATCGTCCATATCTATGTATTTAATAATCAATGAGACATATGTCGCAATTGCCGTGGATCTCGTCGCCACTCAATCTTTCCTTACTCTAGTAGTTTCGCCGATCCCGATATACCGAGGTGTTGGCACGCGAACTTCCCCGCTCCCGAGGCCAAGTCTGATGTGCCGGATGCAAACAGCCGCTGTGTTCCGCATGCATCTTTTGAATCATACAGTCAAAGCAAAAATACGCTATTTACAGCAGAAGAAGTCGCTTGCTGCAAAAATTTGATAGTTGTTGCAGCCTTCAATTACTATCATCCCTATATTTAAATATATACTTGTAGACTTGGGTTTTGTATTCCGAGCAGTCCTTCAATATTAAAATATTTGTTTCCAGTCTTTTTCTTAGGGTACCCAAACTGTTGTTACGTAATTATATTTACTTCGTACCTCCCTAGGTAGGTATGCAGCCCCACTACCGATCTGCTTTTCACCGTGCATCAGTGCCTACATTTACCCAGCTCTATGTGAACTAATACTGCGACCTAATCTCGTAACGAGTCACATTCCTGATGACGTGCTCACCACGTGGCAGAACCGAGTACTTTGTTGGTATTTCTACGTTCAGCAAGCTATGAGATTCTACTTATGCGCTGCAGCTGCTGTTCGGGGAGTCAATCCTTGAATTGACTTTGTATTCGGGTATATTGATCATAGTTTGGTCACAATAACCGCTGCAGTATAAATTCATTTTGGCCTACCATCATTTTACTATTTTGTCATGCCTTCTCTCCAATTTGCACACGCCGAGGGTGAGGACGGCTGCGCCGCGAAAGGTAACACCGGTGGTGACATGACTGCTCGATCAAAACTCCTACAACCGCTCGTGTATTTGGGGACACTGGAAGGATTCACGCATCAAGATCTAACACCTGTGATCGGAAGGGAATTTGAGGGCCTCCAAGTAACCGATCTATTGAAAGGAAGTGATGAAACTATACGCGATCTTGCGGTAACTAGTATGCTTGTTACGCTATGCTTAGATGTCGCGATGTTGATCAAAGTTCGCAGTTTCACAACGTGGCGTTGTCTTCTTGCGAGATCAGACTGTGACGCCAACACAGATGAAAGACTTGATGATCCGGATCTCCGAGCTATCTGGATGTGTACGTGCCACTTGTTATTGTTACAGTTCACTTTCAATACTTCATTGAATATGAATACTAATATTTTCGTAGCCTGAAGCATCTGGCCTTCACGTCCACCCTCTAACTGAAGAAGGCTCCGAGTTGGGAGATCAGATATCTGTCATTAGTAGTGAAAAGCAAAAGAAGGGCGGTGGTCTTACACATCAACTTTCCGACGTCAGTCGCTTTGCTTCAGCTGGCTGGCATACTGATATATCTTTTGAACCCGTCCCATCAGATTATGCCACGTTGAAGATTCATACTCTTCCTCCAACTGGTGGTGATACGCTATGGGCATCTGGATATAAAATTTATGATCGTTTGTCTCCCGCCATGCAAAGATTTCTAGAAGGTCTTACAGCAACTCATGACGCGAAATTTTTTTTGGAGGAAGCTGAGAGGCTTGGAAATCCAATCAGAAAGGGCATACGAGGAAATCCATTGAACTTTGGAGAAGCTTTGACTGCTATTCACCCGGTTATACGCACGAATCGTATGTGATTGTCCTGTCAGATAGGAATTGAGATTTTAATTTCTAACTCGTCTAATAGCTGTTACTGGATGGAAATCGGTTTATGTCAACAAGGGCTTTACTAAACGTATTAACGGTATCACCAAAGATGAGTCAGATTTAATACTGAGTTATCTTTTCAATCTCGTCACACAAAATCACGACGCGCAAGTACGTTTCAAATGGCGCCCGAACGATCTGGCTATCTGGGATAATCGTAGCACGTGGCACTGCGTAACATATGACTACAACGATCCGCGAGCTGGTGACCGTGTCTGTAGCCTAGGTGAAGCGCCATATTTGGAACTCAAAAGCCAAGGTCGAAAAGAGGCGATGGGGTCCATCTCATAACTGGTCGCTTAATAAAACTAGTAGTAGCTCTAAGATGGCTAGAAGGCATCCCAAATAGTCAGCTTTGGTGATTCAGATGGCTTTTCATAGCAAAAGCTGGCGTGCATCAGACAAGCAAAGTTAATTGCCTAGAACAGTTAAGTTCTTCTCCGATGCGAAACCTCACAAGCAAAGAAAAAAACACCCAAAGCGTGTTTTGTGAAACTTCCCGCTGTTTATCATCTTTAGCCACACCATTCCCTAACTTTGATACTTTTTTATCGTGTATGTCGCGTCTAAAAGCCAGGTCATAATGGCATAGGAAACTTCAGCGTAATTGATATCTGATAGATGGTGAAATCCATAAACGTGTTCTCTTATTCTTAGTTGTGACACACACCCCTTGATATAGCTAGAATTTTTTTTAAAACATAACAGTACAAAAAGAATAACCTTACTATGCTTCAATTTTAGGGTTTCTGACTTCAGTAGCAATTGGTTATTCCTGTAGGTTTCCCGCTGGAAGCCCCTAAGGAGACTTGTTAGATGATAGATCGAGCATCAACGGAAACAGTTACTGTATACCATATGATCAGGATAACTACCACTATAGTTATTGAAAATCGCTCTGTTGATAATACTGAATTAAAGGCCAATCCCATGATGTAAAGCACCGTTAAAGATTCTCCAGGCCACGAAAAGAAAGTGGTACGAACCAGCAAGAGTTTTTGTTATATATCACGCCGAAACAAGCACAAGCCTTCGAAAAGAATGAATGGGTTCATGAGCACACGTAGTAGGTAGAATGGGGCCACGAATGTCGTACGACATCCAATCAACGACGACGCACCGCACAGGGCAATTTGGAGTATATGTCGACATTAGAGACGGTAAGTAGGAGGTGAAACTATATTTCTCCACACTTAATGCGATCAAGTTGCCTAGGGCCCACGTAATAGCACTGCCGCCCATGCGGCATGACTAATCAACGAAAATACCCGAACCCACAGATCGATCCAACCGCGGAAGGTTACATCCCGTAATCTCGGTCGTTCAGACAGGCTATGACAGGGTAATCCCTACAACACTTATTCGTTAAACTGTCGGCGATCCATCATTGCCACCCCAGTTGTAGGGCTGCGGGAGCCGCGACCTGTGAAAATTTGATTTCGAATATCCTATTCAAGAATTTGGGAACAGTAATCCGAAATGAAGTTCTCTATTCCAAGAGCGGAATGGACACGCACTTAGAATTTGAAAATGAGATAACAGCAAATTGCGAAATCGATGCGATAGAACTATGTACGTATTGCTTATACACAGAGGAGAGGTAAGTTTGGGAGAAGATCTTAAGGTCTTGAAGCAATCTTGACACTATCTAGGTTTTCGTTGCATATAAACTCCTTGTAGGCGTTGCCCCTATCGGGTTTAGTAGGAAAGCCTAGCTTCGATTGATTTTGCAATGTGAATTGACTTCTTGTCAACCATCCACGTAAGTTTATGGCCAAACCATATCGTTACTGGTATCAGAATGGAAAATGTAGCCACCCAGGAAAACCAAAGCGATGCAGTAGAACTAAACGAGTTAATCCTTCCAAAGAAAGATAGTAATGGGTTCCTCCACATTTGGTAAACCATAATATGTGCCAAATAAATACCAAATGATACTTTCCCAAGATATTGAGCCACACCTGTCCTCAAGGTCGCTTTCATATATGGAGAGCTGCTGATAGAGATGATACAGAACGACCCACCTACGCTCCGCCACATTTGGGCTACGGCTTCGTCGTCGGTTGAATCTTCACCCCAAAGGAATCGCAGAAACCGATACTCTCGACTGAAACAATTTCCATAGGGCTGCTCCGGTAAACAAAGTAGGTATAAACCTGCAAGGAACAAGACAGAATTGAATAACGTAAACATTGCTGGGAAACGCCTCGCCAATTTCCATTTCCCATCATAGCTCGAGTCTGACAGATGCATATCTAGAAATGCATTTGTTTCGGATATTGCCAACCCGGACATGAACGTAAACATTTGCCAGTCAAGATTCCAGAATCCGAATATTGTTAATAACAGCGCGATTGCCGGTTTCATGACTGGTCGTACATTGGCGGTAGCGAGAATGGTTAAGAAGACCATGTTGGAACCCATATACTCCATGGGTATGGTCCATAGCTGACCGTTTATAGCTTTAGATTTTCTTGCCATGAGTGGATTCATTGATTCCACCATATATGTCAAGAGTCCAGCTATATGGCCCCGTACCCCAAGAGCAGATGCAGCAACATGATCTGGCCAGTGATACAAGCCAAGAATCAATGCAACACGAGCTATAACCTCTATGGTGAAAACGGGTATATAGAGTCGGATACCTCGGCGAAATGCAGAAGAAGCTAGCGAATCGAAGAACTTTTCGCGGGGAGCGTTATTTCGTAAGAAGAATGGTCTTATAGATATAGAGTAGGCTGAGACAATGAAGAAGAGAATTACCATCCCTTGTCCGGCAAAAATAATTCGGAAAGGTGGAAGTTGAAAAAAATAGCGGTTCTCTTCAGGAGGGTCAGCTAGGTAGCCACGGAAGCCAGTATTAAAATCCCCTTCGAAGAAGTGTGTAAATGCTACGACTAAAGCAGCGATACCGCGTACACCGGTAAGCCAGTCTGTCTCTCCAGCACTTGCCACAAGAGATATCTGATCAGGCGAGATCAACGGCACTAGGAAGAGTCAGTTTTCGACTAACAATATTAGATTTGTGGTCGAACTTTTCGGCTTTTTCAGACTGGAAAACGTCTTGTGTGTCTGTCGAGGGGATACCCTATGTAGGTTGGCGAACTGATAAGTTCGTTGACTAGAGAAGGCTGCAGTAACCTTGAAGAATTGTAGTATGATTCGGAGGGAAGGTGTGGGAGGTGATACTTAGATACACATTAGGATAGTTTCACTTCGCAGCTTAGACAGCGTGCTAGGTGGACATGATTCCCTTGCGCAAAGATAGCGTCTTGGCGGCCAATGGCCCCGAGGGTTCATGGGTCAGAATAATCGCCTCTTATCTGTATCATAATTAAACTTGATACGCGTACACGGTACAAGCCTAGTTTTATTCCCAGTCTTCTAGTGTTCGATTATAGCACGTTCGACCATCCATAATCCGGTAATACAGTAATAGTGCCGAAGAAAAGCCAAAACCTGCCTATAGGTATTTAGTCCGGGTTTTACATGGTCTTCTACTATTATAACGTAACAGCTAGATCGAAAAGCCTTCGTAGTAGCAACTCCCCAGTTATGATATCAGTGCAAAGTATTCTTCGTTCTACTATGCATGCAGTATACTAATGGATTCGTACTATTATCGGACTGGTTGAAAATAACATGATGATAAAAACGAGAACTAACATTCAAGGTGGTCGTAACAGATGCGTTAACATGACTCTTTCGAACACTATATCCAGTTTCGCTCTAATACGGCAAGATTCTGGGCAGAGCACCCGGATGAAGCGATGTGGAGAGGTCATCGTATTAATACCTTCTTGACATTCTAATGAAAAGCGAAACAATAAACCTAAATAGAAGCCCAGTTGCTTTCAGAAGGATGCAGTTACAAAGAGGGTAATCTTACTCCGGCCGAAGTTTAGGCCCCGAACAATAGCCTAGGCTTCTAATACGCAAACATTTGACATCCCACAATTTTCGGCATCATATTAGTTTCAAGTAACGGGTAATAATGTATTACTTGTCCAAGACGTTATACATACATCTCTGTCGCAGTTTATTATCCAGTTTAAATGGTATAGATTCTTTGTTGCGAAGTACGGGACACATAGCACAAACAGGAACCGATTCCTGGATTTATCTACCGAAATACTGGAGTATTGCATCCTAGTAACAAGATTAAGTGATTTGGTAAACCGTTATACAGAGTTATACAGGTGTAACGTGCCTCGGAGGCTTGACATCCATGTGAAGCTTATACGTAGTACATGCGTTACGGCCCAATTTAAATTAGTAGATTAGGTACAGTTACATCGCGAAGTCAACATAAACAGGCATCACTAAGCGAAACGCTGATCGCTATACAATAATTGGGTTAAGGCGGCCACGGGGTTTCCAAGTGTAAATATGCTAGTTTGGGGTACAAGTGCCAAGTGACTAGAGTTTGGAGTAGGCCGGAGATGGATCTTGTGGAGCAATACCAAGTTTTGACTAAAAGGTCACCGAATCAGACCAACCAGGATCAGTGTTAAGCGACCTATACGTTTCACTAGAGTAAAGCCGTCAAAAACGTTCGATAGGTGCGTACTGAAAACGCTCGAGACCATTCTACTCGTCAAGCAGTAGCTGAGGCAATTCACTAGAATATTATTTACCCTACATCAAGCTTCTAGGTCCGGAGAATGAGTTGAATGACGGGCCCAGAACTGTTTCAAGGTAATATTTGCACTGCTACACACGCCATACCAGGTATGCCAAGAAATTAAAGCAATGTACCCCCAAAACGTACTATTTCAACCGAGAGAACGGCTATGATTAGCCTGCTTGAGGTCAGATGATGCCAACATGTATGTCTTCATGTGGTAACAGTGTATTTCCGTACACCCATTGAGGACGCCGTTACCAAAAGCCGGGAACAAAAGTACTTAAGTCTAGTGGCACATAACGGCTATTTCACTCTCTAGTCAATCAATATTCTCAACACTTTTGTATTCCCACGGGTTCGAAGAGGCCAGCTGACACCGCCCTCAAACTTGGTCGATTGATCCCCTGTTACTGTCTCAGAGAAATTCTTCAAACCAAAACAACATGGACACTCCAGCTACACCTCCTCAACAGTTCCCACTCCTTTCTAGTTTCTCTAGGCCTTTTATTCATCCTATATTGTCTCTTCTGTCTTTATTGCGTCGTCGGTCAACGCTGAAAACGTCAGCAGAGCGTAAAAATGAAACTCAAATAACTGCGTTTGTTTACATATCCGTTGTTCGGAAGTTTTGTAATCTTTTAGGATGCCTTCTTGTTATCCCTCTTTTCTTGTATGCCATGATGTTTTTTAGTAACGTCATGGTTACTGACGTTGTTATCTCGGTGCTCCTGGCGGAATATTCCCACTGGTCGAACAATAGGGCACGCAAGAGGGGTATAGACGGAGGCCAGCAAATCGGAAAGAAGAAAAATGTCCTCGTTCTTGCTGAGGAGGGCAATTATCTCTACAAGAAGGTTGAGACAGGTATCCGCGAAAAGGATTGCATTGCATCCATCGTCGGATACCGCGAGGACCCCTCCATTTTCACTATCGCTCTCTCGAGCTATCTCAATGCTGATGGTTGTAGATTTGTGCTAGCCTGCGTTGATGGTAACGACCTACAGGATCAACAAATGGTCGATGTCTTCCAGAGGGTTTTTTCAACAAAATCGGCAATCTTACCTCTTTCTGTTCCATTTGCCGAAATCGCTCTTCAAATGGACGAGGCCAGTCTGGCTGGCGAAGAGGTCATTAACAAATGCGTCTCTTTAGCAAAACAAATCTTTTTGGATAACGATCTGTGTTTTGAGGGGCCAGACGCCGTCACTCGTCTTTGCGTAACGCAGCCGCACCTCCATAAAAAAGGCATCATGTTTACATCGTTTATTATTTCCTTGGCTCTTTCAGAAACTCTCGACATCGAGTTTTTGTGGACCTCAGATTCAGATAGTAATGTTTGCAAAGACACGTTGAAAAAGACATTTGCGACAATGGCAGGGGATGGAAAGTGCGCAGGAGCGAGCACTTCACTCACGATCTACAATCGCAATGATTCGTTTATTACAAGATTTGGCAATACTTTTTTCCTGAACTCGGGGCTATCGCGGTGCTTCTCGGCTGCAGTTGGCGCGAATGATTGCCAGAGTGGGCCATGCGCCGCGTTTCGCATTAACTATTTACGGTCAGAACTTTTAGACTGGTACAAGCAGACTGTCTGGGGTCACTGGATGGTGAGATTTCTTCCAACGACATACTTGTCTTCACATAACCATATGTTGACAGAGCATTAGATCATTAATGAGGATCGCCATCTGACGACCCGCTTACTCCTCCGCGGCCACAGATCCATATTCATCTCCGATGCCACTACGTCGACTGAAACGCCGAGTACGCTCCGTCGGTGGATTTTACAACAAGTTCGCTGGGCACGGGCATCGCACATCGAGTCATATGCTTACCCTTCGGTGTATATCCACCAATCACCACTGCTTCTCCTTGGAGCACTCCGTCGACAATTAGTGGCATTCTTTCATTTTGGAGACGCATTCTGGTACTTGTTTCTTGGAGAGGTTCCAGTATCTTTTGGATGGAAAAACTATATATACCGTGTCCTATTAACGCTTTTGTACCTCAAACTAAGAAACCCGACACACGCTACATGGGCTGAGTGGCTTATTTCTATTCCAAATGGACTGTGTTTCCATATTGTATGCCCGGCCATCCAAGTCTGGAGCCTTTTCACCGCGTTTGCTGACAGCTGGGGAACATCGAAAGGAGGTAACAAAGAAGTACGGAGCACATGGTGGAACAGCCTGAAGGAGAAAATCTGGGAATCGGGTTTCTTCGTCCTCTGGATGGGCATCGTTGGCGGCGCGATTGGGAGATATCTAAGTTCGATGCTCGGATGGCAGCTACTGGGAATGTATTGGAGTATAGGGATCGGTATGACGGCAATGTGGGGCGGGTTCGGGTATTGGCTAGCAGTAGTAGCATAAAGAAAATAAGGTTGTACTCCGTGAAACCAGCTTATCGCCATTCTAGGATTTGGTAGCCAAACGGCTTAAATTTGCAAACCATTAGGTTAATTGCATAGAACCCCTTTCTTTATTTGCGGCCACCTCTTTCAGTAGATTTGGTAATATACATACTATTTGCAAACTATTGGATAATGCGGTGGGTAAGAAGTGAGTTAGTATAAAAGATGCAAATAGTGGTCGAATTTGGCCTTAGGTAGCTCTTCAATAAAACACTCCGTGCATCCCGCAAAAGCAGCACCAACCAATTTGGTTGACTTGAACCAACAATACCATGGAACTGCGGAATTGGTTGTTAAACTCAAGGCTTATTTCCACGGATCATTCTATTAAATATTGAAAGGCTATCATGGATATAAGTAAGTGACTGTGAGACCTACGAACACAAGATATGCATGTGCATACCTCTTGCTATAGCCTCCTATGACAACCAGCTCCATTCTGAGCGTCACTGACCTTGAAACCGAGGCATATGCCACAACCTTGGGCGAACAGTACCGGTATTCTTTGATCTTGCTCTTCCATTTTCTTTCCTCTACTACTTCTTTCTGAGCTCATAGCCTTCTATAAAAACGGCGAGTCTCGACTTTTCAAATAGAGACAATATGCACACTGGTTCGCCTTTTAGAGACTCTCTACCAGCTTGCGCAATGCCTCGAAGTAATCTTCCAAGTCCGGGAAGATAAGCGTTAAATAAACGCCTTCACCGCTTTGCAATCTGGTCTTCTTCCCATTGCTGTTATTTTTCGAGTGACAGAAGTTTCGCACAACCAGCTAATATGTGAAGTTAGTACAGCTTGGCATTCGAAGACTAGAAGTGTCAGGCCTGCGGTGACAGCGCCAACGAAGACGAGAGTCTTCTGATACACAACGTGCTAATACAGGCCCGGGGCTCCATTGTTCCGCACTTCAACTTGCAGAAGAAATGGGATTGGCCAAGAGTAGCCCGTTCCAAATATAATCTCATCCACTCTCTACACGGAGCTACTATCGATAAAATGCACTATTCGTTTAGTGTTGTTGGTATTGGTAGTAATAATATGTGATATAGAAGGTTTCAGTGCGACTCCCAGATATCAGAAGGCGACATCTCTGAAGTAACCATTCGCCTTGTGTCCCAGAATTACGGCGTATAGAGGTTCTTTTACTGTATCTACTACTAATACTAATACTTCTATTAAAATAACTTTTCTAAATAGGAATCTCGGCCTCGAAACACTTCGCTATACTTTACAGTACCCGGATTAAACTATTTGACTTCTACTAGACTATCTCTTTTGGGATATAAGGTATACTATAATACCCGCTAGCTATTTATATAGTATTAGCCCCTACATTATTATATAATTAATCTATATAACGTGGTTTACGAGCGAGTGACGCGCCCCACCAACTTTGCGCACCCACCTTATCTCAATTCACAATGGCTCAACGCCACGCTACTCAGTTAACTTCAAATGAAGTAGATATCCAACCTTTTATCTCATCTATTGAATCAAACCAAATTCAAAACAATTGGCGCGCAAGTTGGTGGGTGCATCACTCGCTTGTAAACCACGTTAGCCTACCTTCATTCGCTCTATTAGAAGACCCTAACCTATAGAAGGAAGGGTAGTTCTCTCCTAATTGCGCTTTGTAGTGGTATTACTTGCGTACCTCAAGTACAGATATTAGAACTTCCTATACTTAGCCATAGTTGTGTAGATATCTTAAGAACGAGATATGGCCATATAGTCTTTTAAGCTTAGTCTACGACACTATATAGAGTTGCGAGGAACAATAAGCTATCTAATCCACGATACCAAGGCAATATTCATCCACAGTAGTTTCTAGGTTGCTTGCGTATAGCCCCTATCCCTTTCACAGGTCATGGTTCTTCGCCTACAGCTCCTGGGCTTCATTTGCGTCAAGCTCATTGTGGGGAGTCCGTTTAGGTTGTAATGCCGTCGAAGGAATCGTACCTCGGACAAGAGCAGCCACCGAAGTCACATGTCCACCCGGCACATACGAGGTTAATTCACTTTCTACCCCTGTAGTGGTTTTCCGCATATTGCTCATCATTGATGTAAGATCAATCGAAGAAAGTGTCTCCTTGATCCAAGCAGTCAGCAACGGTTACAGGATAGAGCACATTCACAGGAACCTACCGAGCCACTTCAGAAGTACGAACATACGGAGTACCCCAGGATGTTTGATTCCGCCGCTGTCGTTCGCTTACACGATATATTGCCGTTGTACTGGCATTCTGAGAACAGCGAATAGACGGGCGGCTGACACGCGCAAGACAGGTACGATATTTTGGACGAGGGCAGGTAAGTGTGTGAGCACTTGTTTGTTTCGTAATCAGCACTTATGCAGCTCTGCTCTAGTCTTTGGCAGGCGCCGAAATCGTACGTTGCTGTGAGTGATGTCACAGGTGGCGTCGTGAGGGTTGTCGTAACGCGGGAATCGCATGCGTTGTACTAGTGGTTGACGCGGTAGTCGAATTGCGTGTCGAAAATGTGGGATTCGAGACAGTATCTTATATCATCCTTGTATCTAAGAACCTTAGCAAAAGGCTGAAAGAGTGTGGTGACCCAGTGTGGACGTCTGTTTAGACCCGGGACACCATGAAGTTGACTTACGCGAAGATCGATGAGAGCATCTCCTGGGCGCAGTAGCAGTTGAGTTTCTCGTCTTGATTTCCCATCACTTTACATTCGTCTTCTTTGTCTGTCATGGCGATGCAGCCGGAGAGCTCCTTAAGATGGCTTGATGGCAAACAAAACTCTGCGGGAGGCCATAGAGCCCCTATCATTAATAGGTAAATCTTCTGCATCATGTTACGCATCTGGTTACTGACTGCGGAGAGCGATGAGGTTGATTATACAAGTGGGAGAGGGGCTGAGGAGCTTGGCGACGCAGCCCTTGAAGCCACATCATATCGCCACCTGCGGTGCAACAAGCCCTCCTGTACGGGAAATCGCCGAGAGACCCTATCACAGACAAGGTCGGAAATGCGAGAATTTAAAGCTCGGGAAGTGCTGTCCGGCCTCTCAATTGTCTTCAAAGTGTTGCCTGGAGGACTACGGCGGATATTTAGACGGGGCCGTTTCTGTTTCGCCGAGCGACTTTATCGAAATCATCACGCGTAACATGCTTGACCGCGAATCCGAGATAGAAATTCTCCTACGGGCTAGCATTCCTTCTATTCGAATTTCGCGCCAACAACAGCGGCTAGTACAATTGGTCCCGTCACGAACATCCGGCAATAGTAATTCTTCATTACTTTTACAGGGTCCATCCAACACTCATACAGCCTCGACTCCTACGGAAAATGAAAATATCGACAATGCCACTAGCCCTATAAACTCATAAAAAACGCCTTCTCCACTAGCAACACTGGCAAGTTCAAACGCTCCGAAAACAGCGCAATTTCACGAAGCTGGGGGGAAACCTCCGAGCGCTCCACTATCGAATGCAGCAGGCGAACTTGCCATTCCAAAAGAAAGGGATCACCAAGAATGGCGATCCCGGAAAATCCATTGGGGGTATCTGGCTCTTCTACTTTTTGTTACAACACTCTTCTTTGTTAGTATCTCCACCCTGGTCATCATCTCCCGTCGAGACGATGGATTCGCTCAAGAGAATCAACCGCCCGACTTTATTGAACGCAATCCAGGACTGCGCAAAGCTATATGGGAACAAGGTATATTTTATACCGCGATCCCGGCGTTTATAATGACAGTCTATCAGACGATGTGGGATGCAACTGTAATGTCTTTTGCTGACTGGCAGCCATTTGTAGACCTTATGAAGGATGACGGGAGTCCTGCGCAACGAACAATTCTACTAAACTATAAGATGGAGCCAATATTATATAGGTGGATACTGGCTTTTCGAAACAAGCACTTCCTCCTGTCGGCCTGTCCGCTTTCTTCGCCAGTTCTTTCACTTGGCATAGTTCCACTGACTTCGTTCCTCTTCACGATGGACTCTCCGCTGTCGAATTCAACTTTCGCTCTTACTGTTGACACGTATTTCAATGCTACACTTACACCGCAGCTACCTGATTTTGGGAATATACCAGATGTCCGCTCTGTACTGGATACTGCCGCCAACTTTCATCTGCAGAAACCAGGCCTACCGACGAACACTGACGGAACTTTCGCCTTTCCACATATTAGTTCACACGTTGACCTTGGCGATAGCAATTTCACGTTTAAAGTTGAAGCATACGGTGTCAGCAGTGGCTGCAAAGAAATTCCGGAGTTAGACTATGAGGAGACAACCCAAAAGCTAAATTCTAAGACAATTTCGATTCAGGTCAATGCTATAGACCGCACATGCACCCTATCAGGCACAGTAAATATCTGCACTGGTGTTTGGAGTCCAAAAATATTCTTGACATCCTGGTACACTCCCACCTGCAGCCAGGAAGCTGGTTGGTCACGATTGAGCGTTTTGGCCGCGCTCTACGACAAACCGTCGCAAACTGTACAAAACCTCACATTTGTCTCGTGCAAACCCTTTTACTTCATCACCTCTGGAGAATTACTTCAAAGGTCAGAACCGGGATTGAGCCCTCGATTGCTGAGTTTCCGCGAAAACCCTAAAAATCGCACAGAGCTGGATTGGCGGAAGATCTCTGCAGCGAGGATGTTCCTCGAGATGGAAATACACAAAATCATACATATCGAAAGTGGCAAGAGAATCGACGGTAACGAATTTGAAATGTTTACCGTGTGGCACAACAGGCCAATCCGAACGAGCCTATGACACCAGAAGCTCTCGTCAACGCGACGGGAAATCTATTTGCGATCGTATACGCCATGTTCACCAGGTCCAATCTATTCAAAGAACGAGTTACTGTTCTGAATAGCACGGGTATCTATATGATTAGGGAAAAGCGATTGTTCGTGGTACCGGGCGTAGCCTACGTCATTCTCGCAGTACTAGGCCTTACTGCGCTCCTCAACGTATTCTTGTTTCGCTTCCCAAGACATAAGCCAATCCTTCAAGAAGAGCCATTTGGTATCTTGAGCTATGCGGGCCTCGTATACAGGAGTGAAGATATTGAGAAAATAGTGACTGAAACAGCGGAAAATAATCTCGGTCCTAGAAGGGCCAGGGAAAGGGCAAAGGAATTGCACAAGTTCGACCGTCATACTCAGGGCCACAGGCGGAAATACAAGAATGGAAAGATTATGAGATTGGGTAGATTGGGTACTTTCCAATTACAGTAGCCCAACTCCAAGCCGGCTAAACAGTGCAACTAGACGAAAGAATTCTCGGGATTCCCAAACTTCAGAGTACCTTTGTGGCAAGCCAGGGTTTCGCTGTCCCTTTTTACGGAGTCGAGTTACCTAACCCAGCTCGTACTCTATTCTCTCGCTAGGATACCTGGATTTGTATCAATTAGAACTCTTATTAATAGTTTCTATGTCCTGCCTAGATTGTACCTCTTACACTTACAGAACATCCGCTACAGAGCGTGTTAACGTAGGTGGCAAGCGAGCGGCGCCCCTCACCAACTTTGCGCACCAATTCAAGCGTACAACTCAACAACGCAGTAGAGTAGAGAGTATATATTTATATAATAAATCAAGTAGTAGCTTCTCCATCTTTCTTGCACGTACGTGAGTTGTGCCTAGTCTCTCTGCACCTCTTGCAGCGCGCGCGAGCCTGGCGACTCAGACCCGAGCGCTCTCCATCTTGACGCTGTTCATTAACTTGACGCTGCACAG
Organism: Ophiosphaerella korrae; assembly: GCA_028456385.1. Classification (NCBI taxonomy): domain Eukaryota; kingdom Fungi; phylum Ascomycota; class Dothideomycetes; order Pleosporales; family Phaeosphaeriaceae; genus Ophiosphaerella; species Ophiosphaerella korrae. Next base: position 178,834 of record JALNQF010000039.1, on the reverse strand, counting down.
CCTCTCTCTCAGCGAGTATATCCTCTCCTTGTCCCTTTGTTAAGACTCCTTTCTTCTGAATCCGCTTCTTTTTTCGTGATTTACGCTTGCTGGCTGCCTCATTTGCTCTCTCAAACTGGAGATCCGATCGCGCATTAACTTAGCTTCCAGCATCATTCTATGAGCTCCCTTTTTGAGTTGATTGATTGCGCTAATAATCGGAGCCGGTGACAAGCTCTTGTGCCGGCGTACGCGCTCACGTATAAGCGTTGACTGAGCCTCCAGCTCACGTGCGTTACTCGGCGTGCAACCTACCCAGGGAGCCTCTGGTAGAGCTGGAGTTAGAGTAGCTGGAGTAGGCGTACGGAGCTGAACATCAAGTCTTGAGATAACTACTTCTGGCTGAAGTAGAATAAGGCTGGTAGCTTGAAAAGCTGAGTAAATATTGGCTCTTGTAAAGGCCTAGTTAAAGGCTACGTAGAAGGCTGGTAGGAATTAATTCAAGTTTGGTAATGTGATTGATATGGTTCCGGATTAGGCTCAACTTGACGGCTGTATGCCTTCTTCAATAGAGAGAAGCAGCTAACATCAAGAGGCTGAAGTAAGTGAGATGAGTGAGCTAGCATGCAGAGCGTATAGATGTTGTTTTCCTTGCAGACCTCGTTAAACTCAAGAGAGTGGTGGCTCCCGTGACCATCAAGTATAAGTAGCCAACGCGCACCAACTACTCGGTTCTTTGTATACTCATTAAAGTGCTTAAGCCAGTCAATAGCTAGCTTGTCTGTCGTCCAGCCATTGTCGCTAATTCCAATAGCCCAGTCTCGTGGGATACAGTCTTCCTTGTACCAGGCAGAGAGGTGGCACTTGCCGGCGAAAATAAGGAATGGTGGAACTACCCAGCCAGCAGCGTTGATTGCAGCAATTGCCGTTACCCACTTACGATTGCCAGGCTGGATAGCCTTTAGCCTACCTCTCCTCTCTGACCCTGTTACGACGAGCTGAGTTGTAATCTTACCTATTATAAAGCTAGCCTCGTCGAAGTTGTAGACGTCCTCATCAGCTATCCCATACGTAGCTCTTGTATGTTGCACCATCTCAAACCAGCTACCTATAGTAGCTAGGTCTTCACATAAGGCTCGCTGCCTATCGTATAGGCGATTGAAACGCGTCGTAAGACTGTCCGTACGCTTAACAAAGTTGGCCGGCCACTTTTGCCTAACTAGTGGTGCGTCACGGACAGCCAGTAGCCTATTAGCCATCTCACGCACAGCAGCCAGAGTTGGGGTAAAACCACGAGAATCCAGATTGAGAATATACTCAATTATTACCTCCTCCTCCAGCTGGCTGAGCTTCTTTGAGTTGGGCTGGCAATCGCGTCGGGCAGGTATACCAGCGCGTCGGCGGCGCAGCGTTGTTTCTGCTACTTGGAAGACTGCAGCAGCAGTTTTATTATATTGTATTTGATTTAATTCAATAGAAGAGATAGCAAGCTGAATACTTGCTTCATTTGAAGCTAATCGAGTAACGCAGTGTTGAGCCATTGCACGTTGAGATAATATGGGCGCGCAAAGTTGGTGAGGGGCGCCGCTCGCTTGCCACCTACGTTACTGAAGAATACGATATTGAAGTGGAGAAGATGGAATGACCCGAGTGCAGGGTTCGGCTATCTTGCATAGGGGGTTATACGAATCCGATATCAGTCATTCAATTTCTGGTCGCAGCCGCAGCCAAGTCGGTCAGCTTTGTGTGATAATTAAGTTTCTTTTGCCCGAGCTGAGCGAAAGGCACTTTCGCGAAGTGCTCATTGGCCATAAGCGCACCCTAACTTTACGCCAACCTCACCTGTCATAAAAATCTCATTTATTGGTTCGGGATTGATATTACCCCTGAAATAACATTATACCAGTGGACATAAAAGTTTAGCAGCCGTGCATTTTTTTGCATAGAGATCTGCGCTCTTTATTCAACAAACCTATTTTGGTTCGGCTAGCCAAATAATTTTATCCACTTACTGGTATACTTGATTGAAATAACAAAATAACAATGGAAGTATACACAAACCCTCAATCAACAACCTACCTACTCTGGAAGCCCTTTTGGTATCCTACACAGAACGGCGACTTCCAAGCTGTCTCGGTCCCAAATTCTTTCGCGCCAATACTGGGTGCTATTTACGCGCTCCTCACAATGTATCTTTTTAGCGCAATATGGAATATCCTGTTATATTTCGTTATGCTCACCACACCTCTGCGCAATGGCCTGGCCTGGAACCTTATCTTGGCGGTATATTGGAATTCAGCAGAGCCTTTCGCCGCTTGTTCGAACTTGATGATTCATCTGACCCGTATGTGTCGACGAGGATACAAGTTCAAGGACAAGTCAATTCGCTTAGGATTAGGCATCAGTACGATGTCTTTAATTATTGCTATATTGAGCATTATTGGGGGAATTTTCGTACCGCCAATGTTGATCTTGGGGAATGTTGCACCGGTCAATCCAGAGGCGGTTTGGCTACCTGTGGTCCCAGAGTTGGGAGAGATGTTTGGTCACTACTCGATGCTATACAGTGGAGCCTCTGTTAGGGCACTTGGCAGTGCAGAAGCTTCTAAGGTCACTCTACGCGACAAGGTCAGTGTTTATCAAGAAAACACCAACCATAGCACGGAGAGCAACCCTGATTTTTCCATTGCTTACAACTACAACATCACCGGCGTTGAGCTTGGTTTACGTCAAAATCTTGGCTTAACGCATTCCGTTCAAGGAAAATGCGAGACAGAGTATGGATGGTTGCACCATTCTAACTCGACACCTGAAAGGGACTACTACGACCTTTGGAGCTTGTCTGAATATTTATTACCTGTTGAATCAAAGAACGGACCACCCATATCCTTTCAACTTGGCTTGAGTGCTGCAATGCACCCTCAGCAAGCCAAATCACTTCCTGTCAATGTCTCTTTTGCATTGATCTACACCACAGCACATTTGCCATCCGAAACCGAAAGTAACGATGCGATGTATATTACTGAAAAGATGCCAGAATTTAAAGGCTGGAATAAAAGTATCGCATTCCGGGTTAAAGCAGAAAGGCCTGCTCTTTCCTGCTGGCAGGTATCCACGATCTGTGTCCATGGTAAATGCGGTGGTCCTGCTGAGTTAATAGGCAAGGTCCCTCCTGGTCTGTTAATGGTTCTTTCGCAACTCAAAGTGCCTATGGTTTTATCCATTGCGTCTCGAACTGGGCCTTCGGCACTTATGTCATTTTATAGTCCGCTACCAGGTCGAAGCGTGGATGCAGCATCTAGCAGCACGTTCGCTGATATGGAGAGGCTAATTTTGGCCTCCTATCTTCTTTCTAGAAATCTCTTTCGCGACGCAACCATGATGGAACCATTCGGTGGTTTTAAAAACGCAATACGAGACGACAGAGGAAGATATTTACGTGGAGCAGGCGACTTCGTCTTAAGTTCTGGATCGGTGACAGCTCTATCCATGCAAATTCTTATTACCCTTCCTGTTTTGACTCTCTTTTTACTCCTCCTCGGAATGACCTTCAATAAATTTGCACACTCCAACCCGCACTCGCGTTTCCAGAGACTGAAACGTGAACGCTTAATAAATTTAACTACTCCACACTTATATCGGGCTGCCAATAATACAAGAGACATCAATATCTCATCTTGGGAATACGAACGCAAACTGCATCCAATACCAACAGGGGAGAAAGGAGAACTAGAATTGTCGCTCTTATGCTCCAGGAACCATGAGGGATAGATATGCACCACAGGTTTGTATAAACGTTATATTAGTTGACCGTAGCAAACAAATAAATGTTGAATCAGTTCTCAACTAAGCTCTACAATCCGTTTGGATATTGTTCTATGAACTTTTTAAGACTACACTTAAGCTTTATTATAATAACCTATATATGTAGGGTACTGACTTTGATAGAGTAGTATATTATTATTATTCCTCCAAGTATAGACTGGAGTATACTTTGCATCCTTACACTCATCCAACATATGTATATGGTGTGGCATACTAGGATGCACGTAGAAGTAGGAGGCAGGTAGCGACCCGCAGTCGGCGAGAGATGAGATGAGTTGAAGTATATAGGTTGAGTGGCTACATGTGTCAGATTTGAAGGAGGTTATAGCAGTTTTATAAAAAGGCTTTTTCGTAACGGCCATGTAAGGGCCTTGCTAGAGAGGGATACTGAGGCTTTCAGAAAAGCCCTTTTTCAGTTGGTCACCTATGACTTGAAAGCAATGAGTATGAACTGAGTGGATTGATTCTCCGCCTATCTCTGGCCCTGCGCTCTATCTATATATCTGCGATGCGGCGGTCTCGGCTGGGTCTCTCGAGACGGCGGCGAGCCGGATCCTCAACACCCCTTCTGTTGAGGTGCTGGTTTCTTTGTTGTATCAGTCGTGCTGACGTAGTCTCTCTCCTTGCATGTGAGATCCTTTATTTGATTCCTTTGTTCGTGAAGGTCGAGGCTGCGGTCTTTTCAGCTGCGGCGGGGTTAGCAGCTTGGCGATCGGCGCACATGCTATCGCGCATCTGATCGCGCATCTGATCGCACATGTGATCGCGCATCTAATCGCGCATCGTATCTGATCGTGCAGCTCATCTGACAACATGACGAGTTGGTGTCGGTGGCTATCTACTCCATCCGATCCTTTATCAGTACCCACACAGAGCCGCAATGCTGACCTAAGCCTCCCCGATCACGTGCGGTTCTACTACACCACAATGGATAGATATTACGCTAATGAGGCTTCAATTTCACGGGGTCGCTCACGTGCAGGTACACTCAAAAACCTCTGCATTTGAGAAATACAATGCATTATTTCTATTTTGCGCTCTCAGCGAAAATGAAATAGAATCGTGAACACTTAATAACTAAGAGTTACTAGGCGATGCTAACCTTAGCGACAGCTCATTTGTTACCTTATCAGCTGCCGGATGATGCAATACTACGCTACTAGGTTCCGATAAGCGATACAAAGCTCTATAATCTACCCAATTGAGTAACGGTTTAGCTTAGAAGGTGTGTCATAGCTTCGATGAGGCTGTGTTGATAGTATGTGAGTAAGCAGTGAAGGGCTAGTAATTACTACTAATCAAAACACCCCACATTCAGAAACCCAGCTAGATACCTATGAATATTTTGTGGTAGTCCTTGCGCCCTTACTAATGTATCCTTACTCATATCCCTACTCTTCTCGATGTTTGATCAGTCTCAGCCCTAAAACTAGTAGCGCTGGCTGTGCCTGCTAATAACATACATTATAGCCTAATACTTTAATCGAACGCGCCATTCTCTTATTCCATGTACCTTTTGCGCTACTTTCAATTGTGCAGGCACTTATAATAGCGGGTAGCCGCTTCCGAGCCTTGAGGTCTTGTTCGCGTCCACAACCCTCCTATCCTACTCTTAGTCCTCTACCCTCCCAAAGTCTCTTGCTACATGCCCTTAGCAGATGTAGATAGATAATTCTGCTTACCTACAGCTAGCAAAATCACGTACACTACGATGAATGTAACAGCTAACCCCCACGCCGAACCCAGTTAAGAGACGAATATTATACTTAGCGTGCAGATACGGAGCGGAGACCGGATAACCAGTGTAGGCTATACGATCGATATGACCCCGGGCCTATTGTTTAGAGACTCATTTGATTGTGTCAGCCGCACTTACTGTTAGCCTCTGGCCTCGCTAGCATTCTATCTCCACATTTTAAAACCTTACTCTGAAAGAAATTAGTAGAGACTATGTAGTATTAAACTTATTATTAGAATTTTTATTACGTTCCGTATAGTTAATATACTTCATATTCTAGAGCCCGTTAGTATTCAGATTCAGGAACCGCATTCTCCCAACATTCGTGTAACTATCGTAGGAGGTTAGCGTTTTCTTCTTCGAGCTGCCCAATTTTCGCAGCAAAGCTAATTTCTAGGTGTAGCTATTTATTATTAGCTAATGCCTTTCAAATTGTCTGTTTTCCTTACTAAAGTAATAGCGTCGAGTATATTTTCAGCATAATTTGCAGCAGGGACAGCCTTAAAGATAACCCCAACGCCTTTAGAAAGCTCTTTATAAGCGCTTATTTCGTGATCACTCAGATTTTTAGAGAAAAGACCTAAAAAGAACTCTTCCTTCCCTAGGAGAACTTTCCATGCGTACCCATCATTCGCATTAGGAATTAGGTCGACTTTAGACAGTTTTACTACGATATCTAGTCTACTTTCTTTAACCTTATTAGCTTAGTTTTTTTTTAAGGGCCGAATACTTACGGATATGTACGGACAGTTTTCGCCGACACTCATCGCTCACCTTTCGGCGTTCAACGTTGCTCTATTGGATAGGGGCCATATTAATTGGGACTTATAATAGGCATACCACCACTACAACTTCTAGCAATTTTGATTCCATTCTGGAAATGCCCAGATTCATTGAAGTGACCCAGTTCCGGCCACTACTATTTTGGGGATGACTGAAGACCAGGGGATGACGCTAATTAATATCGCATCACGTGCTAGAAGTGGCGTAGCAACATTGCTATGCTGCCCATACTGCGAGCTCTTAGTATAGGTCTGGGTAATGTCAAAACCTTTCTGTGCTGAAATTTGAGGTCTTGTTGCGTCAATAATCATGATACACCCAAGTGCTGTTCCAGTCTTTTTCGTCCTATCGCTTGGATCTGTGAAGAGCTATTGCAATTTTGGCTTCGTATGACAGGGACAATTTTCCATCTCCGCCTTCATCAACCTAGTACACGTTTCGCCATACAGCATAAAGCTCCTATCCTTTCTCTTCGAGGCTTACAGCCACCCGCCCCAGACTTGCCGCCCTTGCGTCTCGTCATGGATATCGTCACGCCTCAAAAGCAGCGGCCATGGTAGTTTGACGTGCCCTCAATGCAATGCGCGACTCAGCGACCTCGAGATCAAAGCATTTGCTACCCCGAAAGTATACGGGCAGCACGAAGTCCTGGTTCTCCGCTCATCTCTTTCCGACAATCCAGAGTTCCGTTGGTGCATTGGGCGTGGCTGCCAACCCGGACAGCTGCATGCTGATTCTAACCCGATATTCCGATGCACCTAGTGCAGCTTCCGTTCCTGCATCGAGTACAAGATCCCATGGCATGATGGTCTCACATGCACGGAATATGACGCCAGCATTGTTTCCCACCAAAGAGAAATGGAGGAAGCAGCTAGTAAAAAGAAGATTAAAGAGACAAGCAAGCAGTTTCCTGGAGAAAATTGTGGTTGGCGAACTGAGAAAAACGAGGGATGCGATCATATGACCTAGATAGGTCGTTAAAGGCGCTGTCAATGGACGATATGGCTACCGTAGCTCTAGCTACTATACTGGCTATCGCTAGAGTAACAGGCTTGTGGAGGTCTCTAGCGTAGCGAGCTGGAGGTCGTGGGGTCTGATAAGAAGCTAGGGCTCTACTGGACTTAAAGAGGTAGACTGTGAGTCATGTAAGCACTAATTAGGGGTCTGAAAATAAGGTGGCTGCGCTAAGTGGAAGGAACCTATTGTTTTTAATATTATTACATACCTCTGTTTTACCGAACACGACTTAGTTTCCATTTCTAGTTCGCAGCTGACGTGCTAAATCGGGTTTCCAATACCAGTTCGCAACTTACGTCCGAAACTGGCCAACTGGAGTCCCTATCACTAGTAACCGAACAGGCCTTAACTCGTCAATAATTGATCTTGGAGGCGGCTATGCACTGAAAGAAAGGTGAAAATGGCAGGGAAGAGCATCCACGCTGGTGGTTGGCCAAGTGAATCGGCTCGATCAATTCGTATCCGCACCTACAAAGCTTGGGATGAATAATCACTGCTTGTATTGCTTGAGAAAGCCTGATATATTAGTTAGTAGTCCATCCTACTGCACATTGAACAACAACTTAACATTAACAACCACATCATGGTGTTCATTACGAGCATGGCCATGCTAATTTTGAACCTCGTTGTAAGTATAACGTTTGCGGTACTCCTGTATTCGGCACAGTGCATCCAACAGCTAGCCGACCCTATTTCACCTTGGCGGTGAGTATCGCTAACTTCCGTACCAGTGCAGCTGTATGAGGCTATATGAACGACTCATGCAACAAGCGAGCAAGAAATTCAATGCATGGAGGTATCTAATTTGTGGTCCTGACATGATAGGAGCAGCGTACAAGAAGGTAACTTTTATCGAATGCTTCGCCTGACAGCCTGTGCTGAACCCTTTTCAGGCAGAGGGTAAAAGTTTTGAAATCCCTGGGCCTGATCACAGCCATACCTTTGTCAGTTCTAAGGAACACCTCGATGAGATCCGAAAAGCGGGGCGCAATGAACTATCCATGTTCGGCGCAACAAAACAGGTGAGTTTCTGGGAAGGATCATACGATTCTAGACTAAGTTTGATCAGATGTTCCAGCCAACTTATACTATGCTTGGTCACAATTGGCTTGACGAACGAGGAGTCGAAGGTATCGGATATGTTAGAGCTGTCGGCAATCTGTTTCCACGACAATTACTGAACATCATGCCTGATATTCAGCGAGTCGTTGAAGAATCCTTTACGACAATTGCGGAAACGCACAAAACCCAGACTGGTGAGCCTCGAGCATGGTCTAGATTGCTAGATTGGGCTGATACATGATTAGGTAATGCGAAGTTACCGGCCTATAAATTGAACAAGTCCATTGTGTGTAAACTGAATGCTTTTTGCTTTTTTGGTGATGAGCTTGGTAAGTTCTAGTTATCGTAGCCAAGTGAAGTAGGAATCTGATCAACCTAGCGCAAAACGATGTCTTCATTCAAACAATCTTGGAGTACAACGAAATGGTTGTAAAAGCCGCAGAAGTACTCAGAGTCCTTCCAGATTTCATGAAAAGGTACATACCTCATTATTCGCTAGGCATCGCTAATCTGTATAGGATCGTCGGCCCAATTATCGGCAGCCACAAAAACGTTCAAGAAACCGTTTTCAACATGATTAACAACTCTGTCACACATCGCATACAGAAAAAAAAGCTTCTAGAAGCCGGAGAACTCTCCTGGTCACCCAAAGTAGGTTGAACTACGAAGCTGTGGAAGGTTCTGACACAGGGTTACAGAATGATATGATTCAGTGGATCATAGACACGGCACCATCAGGTCGTGCATGGGGATCACGGCGCATTACCTACGAGATTACTGCCTTATGGTTCGGCTCTGTGCATACGTTGTCTGCTGTAAGCTGCACATTCCGGTGTTAAACCCATAATCATTGCTAGTCTAATGTACTCTTTAGACCGTTACATATGCCCTGTTCGATCTGTGCTTACATCACCAATATGTTGAGCCACTCCGTCGGGAGATACGGAGTCTGGAATTTGATGATTTCATGAAATCTACAAAAGGGCTACCCCTACTTGATAGTTTTATCAAAGAGTCTTCACGGCTCAGTCCTATCGAAGCAGGTACGTACATATCTCTTTTTACATTAGACAGAACTCCTGCTGATTAAGACTTTCAGTATCTGGTCGACGACAAGCCCTCAAAGACTTTACCTTTTCCGACGGAGCACAAGTCAAGAAAGGCGATTGGACTTGCGTACCCGTCAAAGCGATGCTGATTGACGAAATATACTTTCCGAAAGCCAGTAAATTTGTTGGATTTCGCTTTGCACCTCGTGAAAAGATTCTTGGGGGCTTTGAAACGGTGACACAGCCCGAGGGGCATTCGAAATTTTCAGATGTTTCTGCAAACTATCATGCTTGGGGGATTGGAGGTATTCTTTGGTAAGTGGACGTCCTTTTTATGTTAATAAACATTCCTAATAAAAGGTATAGCCCTGGTCGATTTTACGCTTCTGTCGCAACGAAGCTTATTCTAGCTTATGTCCTTGATAACTTCAATATCAAGCTCGTGGATCATGGTTCAAAGACATCGATGAGCTGGCGATCATATATCCTTCCAAGAGAAGATGCGCTTATTGAGTTTCTTCCTCTTAGCGCAAGGTCTGAACCGACAAAATCCTGAAATGAGGGTGAACACCACTTAGCAGTGAGATGAAGAAACAGATATGTATCCTTTTCAACTGGGGTCCAGAAATGGACCACTCCTCCAGTGTGAACTGGCCCAGTCCTGGCCCATCCTAATTTGACCCAGAACTGGGATGTTTATGCTGAATTGATCTAACTCGAGTCTGCCTCGCATTATTTTATGTCCAGGCATCTCCACATGGCACTTCGTTATCGAGTTTGCTTGTCTCAGAGCGCTGGCTACCCAGGCCAAAGCCACAATTCATGCGTTGTCACGATGGCCTAGTAGTTCCGATGGCTAGACAAGTCATCTAGACCTATAAGTTGCTCACATGTTCTCGAAGGCCTATCCGTTCCCGAGGGTCTATGTGGCTGTTCGGAGGCGAACAGTCTGCCTGCTGACAGCAAGACCATTGCACTTTTTGTTGGGAGCTAATCAAACATAACGAAAGAGATACCGGCAATGACAAAGAAGGAAAAGAAAGTCCGAAAGAGTACCACCGAGAGCATTATATTGAATAGAGTTTTGCTTTAAGTTACATGGAGATGATCTACGTCAACTTGCTACCTACTATTTTCTCGAACCTGCCCTTATTCATGAATTCTTACGGCTCACCATTTTCGACTACTTCCTTCTCGTGCGATTTTATTATCTTAATTTGTGAAGGAATGAAGCTACTGGAACGATTTGCATGTATTTGAGTGAGTTGATCAGACTCCTGTCTAATTGTGTTGTAGAGTAATCTTCGAACTATATACTCAAGGACCGGGGAGTAGGTTTCCCCGGTCCCTAGTGGGATCGTCAGGCCAGGGCAAGATTGGTTGATCCTTTGTACGCTTTACCGAAACAGCTGCTCCTCTGTAACGCCACACTATTTACCGCGACATAATTAAAATACGGTCATACACAATTGCTAGAGTTAGCATAGTCCCTCCCCATACAGTAATTATGGTGATGACGATTTTAGCTGTTACTAAGAAGTGGCGATCCTGCATAGTTAGGGCACTGACAACTGTTATGAGTAAACCAATAAGGGAATGTGACAGTCCTGGCCTTGCGAGTCTATCAGCGACATCAATTGTGTTGGTTGGTCCACTTACAAGAAGATACGAGTAATCAGCCAAACGTAATTTCTCCGCCACCTCCACCATAACCAGAATGTCCCTGCAATTCCGATGAGACATGAAATACTAGCAAGAGGCAGTAGTCGAACATTACGAACAGTTTCTTGAATGATCTGTCCCTCTTTACTTCCTTTAAGGCTATCTGAGCTCTGAAGCGAAGTGAACGCATTAGGGAAAACAACGTAACTGGCAAGTGTGAGTCAATCAAAGAAGCCAGCACAAATGTTATATCGCTGTCGAGCTTGATTAGCCTTGGTGGACATTACCATGTATGGCGTTTGCATTGGTGGCGCCTTATAGGGCACTTCATCGGAGCCATGAAACTCGGTCGGCGAAGATTAGCATAGCAGTATTTTAGTAGAAGGGAGGCCCTGCTTATCTTGGTATATTCTTTGATACATTTCGAAAGTAGTTAGTTAGAAATTGATTATAGCAACTTGCACAGTTCTTTCGTTATTTCGACACCGATAAAAATCATCACAAAGATGACAATATTGAAATGGATAACATCCCTCCATCATGACGGAAAACCCACCGTGCCGGAAAATATAACGGGTACTTTGACTTCCAGCGACTATAACTCTGTGCACACGTCAAGATTCACTAAAATTATGTATAAATAATGTACTGTGACTATTTTCGAAGATCCAGGGCGCCTCTCTGCGGTGACGTCGGGCGGCATTCTCCGGAGATAATTTATATGGGCCGAGCTGTCAAAATGGGCAAAGTTGAATGTTAACCTAATTCAGGTGATCTGACCAGCATTGCCCTTTATACAGTGGAATTTGGCAGTAAAAATAGCCAAATTTAGTCCTCTTTGGTCGTCTTACCTGCACTGAGTTGCCAGAGATCTCACCCAGCGCCGTATGTGAGGTACTCCTTTTACCTAGCGCAGAGCAGTTAAAGCTGCTTTTCTGCTTTCCATAAACTGCTCATGAAGCCCATTAAGTCCTACATTTGTATGGAGAGCCCTATGAGAACTTGGCTTTACCTGCTGCGTGCGGCAGTTGATCGCGAACGCCTGAAGTTGTACTACTAAAAATAGTAACCAGTTTCTATGAGCACTATACTTAGTCCGAGGTTTTAGTGAGAATAGCTTATAATTATTAACAAGCGTAATATCAAGTAGAAGCGCAAGCAGTGCTCTCCAATTCTTACGATGGGGCCGGAGGACCGAGCAGTAGCTCCGGAGTTGATCAAATTGATCAACGCCGCCCATAAAGTGGTTGTAGAGATCTATCAACACTGGTATATTGAGTGGCAATCGAACGTCATCGCGGGAGGTTCTCGCGCGATGTTGTCAGAGTTCACATGCGATCTGATCCAGCAGTGGTGCTCGAACACATCTAATAGCAGATGCACTAGCCTGGGCTAGCTACAGGACACAACACAGGAAAATTCGGGGATGGTAACCGGTAACTGGTAACCCGGAAAACCGAATCAACAATCGGTCAGAAAACGCAAAACGGGAAAAGGCGAAACTTTGAAAAGGCAAAACTAGAAAACGCGAAAAAGGGAAACCTGGGTATGGAAGTCCAGAACAGGGAATCTAGGCGGATGCCGTGGCGTCTACTGGGCCATCCGATCGGCTCCAGACGACGACTATGGCCTTTCAATTCCAATACGAGTTCCTCTGTTGCAAACCAGCTTGTCTGTACGCCGAGCCACGCAGACTGGAGCTTTTCAGTTTCTAACTCCTGAAACTTGCATGCCGTCAAAGCTCCTCTTGCGCTTCTCTCGGGCTGATCTGCCCAAGTAATGTGGTGTGACAGGGCTGCTTCCGTCGCTATTGTCCCCACTGCTGTCGTCCATACCGGCGGTAGTAAGGGTCCACTTGAGCGATAATCGACTCAGTGGTTCTCCTTCTTCGTCGAGGAAAATTGGGTTGTCTGTGACATCAGTGAGTGCCTCGCAGTATGCAGGAGGTCATACCTTTCGAGCCGAGTGTGCCTTTGCTTGAGTTTTGTGCCGTTCCATCACTACCTTCAGCTTCCACACCGTCATATCCGTGATCCGACACCGGCGATTGGACAGCTTGACCTCGATCTGCATGCTCGTAGGCGTTCACCTCGTTTCGAATCGCCTGACTTCCGGTTACGTCTTCACCCGTTGCGTGCGCTAACTCCACTCGGGGTCTTCCATCATCGACGAGGCAGGTAGCATAAATATAACCCCTGCTGGCAGTTGCTTCTATGTCGCCCGCCCGTACCGCTAGTCCATACTCGAGGCATGCCCCAGTCTCTATCGATGGCGATGGAAACTCATTTCCAGACAGTGAACTCGGAGAGGCCTTGCGACTCGCGGCGATAGAGATGTCCTTAGTAGTGGCGAGCTCGCTTTCACCCGGCTCTGCCGAAGCTTCAACATCCCCACCCGGCATCACAGTCGCGGGCTCATCATTCGTCTTGGTGCCGCAATCTTGTTGGGCCTCATGTCCCGTAGCATTCTGTACCGCTGGGTTCGCCAGCGCTCCGTGGCTCGCGGTGCCAGGTTGACCTAGATTGAGATCTTGTGCCTTTCTGGCTACGCCAATCAACCTATGCCGGCCGCTAATCACCTGCTAAGTCGTATAAGTCGATACGCTTGATACGCGAGCGATGCTGCGAAGGTCTGCTGTTGCCTAGAATTTGCATATTCCTCATAAGAAAGTTAAAAGTTATCTTAAAGATTGTTGTAATTCGCAACCTTAATTCTATTTAACCCACGTAGATTACCGAGAGTAGTGCTATTGCGTTTGACTGTACTACAATGGTGGTCGCTATGCAAGATCGTGAGATTGTTTCCTTGTGCGAGCAGGCTGGGCAAGCTGACCGGCCAAAATGCCGTAAAGTAACGATTAATCTAATCGATCTCTTCACGAGCCTTGCAGAGGCTCTTGCTTAAACTAATCAAGAACCTTATCAGTGTGTTTGTAAGGTAATAAGTAGAAACAAAGAAGTTATTATTGTGGAGGAGGAGAGTAGCTCTAAGGAAGTGGACGAACTATTAGTTCGACGTTCAGCACGAATTCGACAACCAACGCGACGATATCTTGATCGTAATACAAGTGTAGATAAAGAAAGCAATTGAAATGCTTTAAATGCAATTTTTTATTACTTATTTGGCGAAGTTATGAGCACATCTGCAACCTAGAGTGGTGGTAGCGGCGGAAACACGGAGCCTGACTTATACACCTCAGTATTTTCTCTAGAGGCTTCACGCTACTTTGGTGCACGGGCCGTTGCTACTATGGCCACTGCTTACGATACAATCCCGTTTATGGGAAGGGGGTGTACACCCTCTTATGAATGGAAGCATTGCGTGAGCTACCGCACTGACGCGCGCTATGGTGCGCGGCCTACCCTAACTGAGGTGTTGCCAAAACTGAGGGCGTCCAGACACTCTTTTACTTATTTGTCTCTTATCCTAATCCCACACGCATCCATGTCTGCCTCCAAAGAATACTCCTGGGACGATGTTATTATAGAGTTTTTCGCACAAACATGCACAACCCGTTCTTCGTGTGAAAGCAAAGCACTGGAACTTGTAGGTGGTACAGTCGTTCCCGTTGTCGTGCAGGGTGTTTGTAGCTATACGGTCTACGCTGGTCCCAAACTTGAATATGTTGTCCAGTTCCGACTGACGTCCTTGAAGCTGCACCTGAAGATCGCGGCACTGGTTAGACAGGTCTACGGGTCTCTGGCGGCTAGCGTCAAATTCTATGGGGCGCTGGACGAAAATGACAAAGCGGAAAAGGAGCCGCTGCTAGTCTACGTCATGGAGCGGATAATGGGTATTACTCACCTGGACTTCATTCTCACCCACGGGCTTCCGGAAAATTCCGAGTCCAACTTTGCTTCCCGGAGGAATCTAATGACTGACATTGCCCAGCATGCAGTCAATTTATGCACTTCGGAGAATTTGCTAATAAGCCATTAACGGATTCATGGCCCTCTCATGGAGCGCACCGCAAAAAGTCTCTTCCGAGTATCGTGAGACCCTGCGTCGAAAGCATATCAGCGACTTAAAGCTCTTATTCTTATCGCTACCAGAGCGTTTTCATCCTATTATTCAGAGGTGCCTTGATCAGATGAATTCCGTTTTCTCTCTCCCAATGACCCTCCATCGCGACTTTGGAACGTCAAATATTCTCGTTGAGGGTGAGTCTTGCCATCTCATTGGAGTCATTGACTGGGCTGAAGCCGAGATTTGTCCTTTTGGTCAAAATCTTCATTCTCTTGAAGCTTTCACTGGTACAGTCCACCTTCGAAATGGACGGAGACGATATGAGGATTACAAGGACTTGCAAGTACTCTTCTGGAACACCTTCAGCGATGGGATTGGAATGGAACTATCCCCGGAGACTAAGAAAGCTATTGAGACATCGAGAATCATGGCTCCCCTACTTTCCCGGGGGTTTACAAAGCGATTTGCTAACCTGCCCCCGCTTGCACCAATCTGCGACAATGATGCAGGACGTTATAACATGTTGTATCTGGATGGTCTCCTTATCAAAACGGTCACGAGGTTCCTTATATTTATCTAATATCTGTAGATACGGCATTTAATTTTCTCTTAATTAACATACAATTCCCTAGTGCCAAATCCTTTATACTATACAATTAAATAACTTTAGAGGAATCTGTTGGTAGTACGCGAGGCGTCAAGACATTCGATATATAATATCTCTATCTTGCTATGAAAGGCAGTCTGAATCACTTGACTCTCTATGAACACGCTGGTAATTAAATACAAGCGTAAAAATTGAATAAAGAATATAATTATATCATTAAAGTGCATGTGATTATAGATTCCTAAAGTCGTGGCTGAAATTAAAAAGAGCCACCAGTGGCTAGGGATCCTTGTGGGTTAAGAACGGCATCCTTGTCAAGACTGTTTTGCCGGCACTTTTGAAGGGAAAGTATAACGAGCTTAGGGGCCTAAACTTGGGCCACTTGGTGCCAGAGACTAGGCCATGCGTCAAGAACTGGGCCACTGAACAGGGGAGTGGCCCAAATCTGGGACGTCAGTTGTCCCAACTTCGGGCCAATACTAGGCTTGCTCAGGCTTGCTCAGGCTGCTAAGACCTGCTTAGGCTTGCACAGCCACAAGCTTAGATTACTTAGTCACTGCTCAGTTTTGAACCCTTGTATGCTCAGGTTCGAGAGCGGAAATGGAACTTTGGTGGGGTCAGTTTTCCCCATAGAGAACGTCGCTCATTGTGCATGTAAGTCAGGCACCCCCAGTTTCCGACACCCCCTAGTTCCCCGCAACCTCGCTCCTCTACTACGAACCATCAACGAACACCAACTCTAAAATGTTCAATTCTTCGTAAAATATATATATTTTTTTCGCATCATGTTCTCTATCTTCGACTGGCTAGATATATAGAATAAGATATTCAGAACGCAGTCGCCAACCTTGAATCTGGAGTCGCTTTGGCCACTGCTGCTATCCGACATGGTGTGCTACGCAGCACTCTTCGCGGCGGCTTTGACGGCGCCTACGACAGTGGACAAAGACCTACACCTGCTCAAGAAGAGTACCTAGTGAAATAGATTCTTTAACAAGAAGGCCTTAGTTACTTACCTACCCAGGTGCAAGTTCAAGCTATTGCAATCGCTGTTCTTGAGCAACAGGGTGACTACAAGAACCTAGGGAAGAAGCAGACTAATTACTTCGTGCGGCGCCACCCGGAAATTAAGGCAAAGTTAGGCAGTGGCTATCTCTCGAGCGGTCTGTCAGCCAGCTTGCCTCGGGTAGATTCGCCACCTCACAAGTATTGGAGGCGTTGGATTAAAATTTTCGGGGCGTAGATTAACTTCAAAAGTGGCTGCATGTGCTCAAAGCCGAGGAATCACGCCCAGGATGATGCCGTTATTGATGGGCGAGCTAGGATGCTATAGCCCGGACCCTGTCGCTGCCCTGACAACCAGACTAGAACGAATACCAACAAAGCAAAGACTTGCGCCGCTTCAACCACCGTCCCGTCAGCCCATGTTTGCAGTCCATCATTGCAATGCGCAATCATCATGGACGCCTACGACCCTTCTGATCTCTTAGGCATGTATTCGCAGCCACGCAGTATCAGTGCATGGATCGATCAAATCTTTACAGCCCCTAGCCAGTCGGAATATGTCCCGGCCCAGCCTGCACCACGTCCACTGTCAACTACGTCAGCATGCACACAAACCTCCGCCGCATATCCTACTGCGCGAACGCGACGGTCGATGATGAGCGGAACAAGATAGCAACAAGATGCTAGAAGAACTAAGCGGGTGACAAGGTCGTCGAGTCGGAGACACGAAGAGGTGACGGCTGAGGTAGCGGCACTTCGTATCGCGGAGGACAGTTTGACAGAGGAGAACAAGCCAGTGGAAACTGTGGATGACGCAGAAAAAGAAACGTACAACCCAGGAAACTCGGGTTACATTGCGCGATTGCCGCCACCAAGCCCCCTTGAGCTCGTTACCCTCACGTCGTCTGCAGAACCTCACTGGATCTCTGCGGAGAGTCGCTCGATATCTTCCCAATCGCAAAGCACGCAGTTCGACGCGGCGAGCATCTTCACGAGGAACACAACAGTCGTCCAGTCCGACCAAGTCGTCAAAAAGTCGATCGAAAAGCCCGGTCAAGTCCATGGCAGATCTCAGTCTCCTGAATCGCGAAGTGAAGAGGAGGATACTGGATGCAGACTAATTTCCTGATGAAATACGCGAGCTTTGGTATGAGGTGGAAGACATCCAGCGCGGCAAACACATGATACTGTTAGAGATCAAGGGCGGGTTCATCAAGCTTAGGCCGAGGATTACTGGTGGAGCGAAACTCCGAATCAACAGCTCTCTACGACGAAGCTGCTACGAGAGCTAGATACAATGGTCGAGATTCGCGACAAAACACTGGACTTTAATAGTACGCCCGCGCTGGAAGCTAGCTAGAATAGTGACGTGCATTCTGTAATGTTGCGCCAAGTGACCAAACATCTTCCCGGCATCGAGCAGGAAAATGTCACTGCAGTACGGCTGGATGCCAAGCTCGTTCCCAAAGTCCGTGATATCGATGCTGAATCTAAACTCGTCGACGTCGCGCTAATTACCAATGAGACCCTGGTCCCGCCTAAGCTTGTAAAACAAGTGCTTGCAGACGCGAGAAACAGCATCAGCAGTATCAGCCACATGACCTACGAACGCGTTTGACTCCGGCCAATCTGCGTCCCTGTTGAGATCAAGACCCCTGACGGCAAAGAATCGACTGCCCTTGTTCAGCTTTCCCTCTGGGCGACAACGCACTTTAACCGCCTGCGAACCCCTTTACCTCTATCCCAACGTAACGTCATCCTTATGCCGCTGCCACTGATCACTGCCGTTGGCGGACGGTACTCACTATCCTTCGCGATAGATAGCGAGGAAGAAATCGGCGTTGTTGGTAGAGAGTCAAACTTTGTGAACACAGCAACACTGGAGGGATGTTACCAAGTCCTTACTGGGCTTAGGCGGGTGGGCGAGTGGGTACGAAGGGTTTATATACCGTGGTTTGTGGTAAATTGTCTGCCAGCGACGTCGCAATCAGAGGCACGTTGAATATACACCTTTTCTAGCTACATGAAGCGGTTTTCTTGCTCCTCGTGCCGCAGACACACCCTATTAGCTGAACTTCTGCTCAGTTCAAAGATAATTTGAGAAAGTCAAGGGGTACGGATACGAAAATACGTCAGAGTTCTCAGCTCCTTCTCGGATGGCCGGATAGCATTTGCCCGGGGGCTAATGGGCTGGATACGCGGTAATTCTCGTGGAAGCTTGATCGAGATTGTCTGTTTGGGGACGTGAGACGATCATTGAGATGAATATGATATCATTGCTAAGGAAGTCGCGTTAGGCAACATTCACTCTTTCAAAATCGAGGCTAGTGATGGCTTGTTCTGCAGTTTTATGTCCTTCAAAGAATCATCTTTCGACGATGCATAGTTGTCAGCTCCGTTAGATACCATCGTTACGTCACTCATCACTGTCATGCCTCGCTTGATCCCCACTTTGGGCATCACGATGTCGCCATTGTTCTTCGCGCATATGTGGGTGCAGCAGTGCCGAGCAGTCTGAACCGATAGCTCGCAAAGCAGTTGATCATCGACCGTAGCTGGGACCTCTGTGTCTCGACGGACCCAAACACCTTCGTCGCTGGCCTCGTATGCTCGACGCTGCAGTTGGAAAACACCGTCTTGGATCCATCTATCGATTCTTGGAGCCAGGACCTGGCGGGGGCGCTTGAGAAAGATGAGGAACTTGAGCACTCCTAAATCCGCCAAAGAGAGCAAAACTGCAAAAGTCACGACAATAGCGAGTCCGAGAACTGATATGTTCCTGAGGATGCGGGTTAGGTGAGGACCGTTGTTGCATGTGGGGCCAGGGACTTACATCACGCCGCTAGGCTTCACCATTCGTTGCATGGCGCAAAGTTCTTTCTCGCCCTTGGTCAGATTCGTTTTGAGGAACTTCTTTAGCGCAGGGACCCGGGCACTGTAGCCCACCGCGTAGTCCGATATGTATGCCTGGAAAGTCGCCCAGATATACTTTTCCCAGCCAACAACCTCAGAAACCCATTGGTCTTTTGGGAACTCCTCGGTGACGAAACCATTGCTGCTGGAGAATTTGGATGTTGCATTGAGGCCTTTCGTTGCTGCGTTCCAGCTGCTGTATGAAGAGCTTGCACCTAAGATAAGTGACAGGCCTGCAATCTGAACGTCGCTGGCTTCAGGGAAATTAGTCGAGTTCGCAGCATCCGGAAGGAAAGTAAGGTTTGTGCAATAGTCATTTTTGGCTTTGCGGGCGTGACAGAATTGGAACTTCATCATATTAGCTTAGGCGATGTTTGGAAAAAAAAAAAAAGGCACTTGTACCTGTTGCTTGCATGCCATCATGGCATTAGGCCAATCGGAGAAGTAAACTGTCATGTCGTTGGTCGTGGAACCAGTCCAGTTGAATGGCTTGTGCGCAGAAAAGAATGGATCTTCTACGGGCACCTGATATCGTACTTGGTTGAGTGTGACCATGATCAGCGTCAAGTCCGCTTCGCTAACCCGTAGTTCGGGAATTGGATCGAATGAGTTTGCGGAAACTGAATCTCGTCGCTGAGCGGCCCATTTCATCACTGTGTTCACGGTGTATCCACGTGTCACGTTGGCAAGGACGAGACTTTGGGCCATGGTAAGGTTTGCCCAATCGCCTGTGTCTCGCCGTAGCCCATAATGCGCTGCGATGTTCTCCTCATTTGGGAGCAGGGGCCTGGTGTTGAATGGGTAGTCCTTTGCTGGGAATACGGACTGGTATTCTTGAGTCTTTAGGACACCACAAGTTGTCTTCCTCCGGAATTTCAGGCGCTGATCCGCTTGCATGTTCCAACCAAAAATATCATTAGCATCCTGGAGACCAGAGTCGACTGCAATGCCAGGTTGATCGAAAGGTTTGCAGATCGAGTCGGCGAAGGGACAGGCCGTTCGCTGCGGTACTAGTGGGATGTTTGGCTTCACAAAAGCACGGCATCGTGCAGGCAGTGATTCGCCAAGGCCCTGGTAACATTCTTGTGCATATGGTAGACTCAAGGCTTCGAGCCTGCTGCTGTAGTCCAAGAATGCAAGGTTGCCGCTCGAGAAAGAATTGCCCTCAGATACCCGAAAGGGTCCGCATTCTGCACTGTCGACCAGAACTTGAAGATTCGATGTGTCCACAATATAAGACGAGAATACTCCTGCTACGATGGTAGCAGCCGCGAAAAGAGAAGTCAAACCCCCGAGTAGGATAGATCTCGACCATACCCGTGTCGTGCGACCTCTCCAGATCCACCACAGCTTCACCCAGTCCGCCAACATCGACGTCGGCGCCGCAGCCGTGCGAAGCAATGCTTGTTGTTGTTTAAACAGTCCATCGGCAGGTCTGCCATCTGCGCGCCATAGGTGTAGACCGAATACCACCAAATTCCATAGATGCGCTGTCGCGACGGTCACCAATATGGCGAGCAAGGCAATTGCAACGGTACCAGTGCGAACGTCAGTAGTAATAACCCCACCTAGCACCGATCCATGCTGAACATTATTCCAATATCCATGCCTAACATATTGCGTCTCTACCTCAGACATGGTAGTCACAAGAACAAAAGTTTGCTGTGCCGCAAGGCGTAGTAGGTCTGAAGGATTCAAAGCGTGAGGAATGGAGGCCTGAACGGATGGCGAACTACACCCGAAAACTGGCCCTGTCAGCTTAATAAATTGCTCTCTCGACTCATACTTGAAGTATCAATTAACCACCAGGTCCCGTTGTTAAGCCCAGATAACCCTGAAGTGTGTTGGGGGCCAAGAGCCGACTCTTCAAGCGAATGGGCTAGTACTATTCCCACCATATTAGCTCGCATAACATGACTGCAGGGCTGCTAGACTAATCGCGTTCTAAGAGGCGATTCAAGGCCGCTAACCTGCAGGCTTCAAGGGAAGTCGACCGATTATCGCGCATGGCCTATTTCGTTTGGGGGTAGAAATCGTTCGCTCGCGTGCAAGCTCATGTACCATGTCCCCTTGCAGGGCGGCGCGGAACGGGTCCCTTCGGGCGATAAGTCCGAACAAGCATGCCGTTCCTTGCATATTTGGGTCGTTCTGCGCATAATTCCTCCTGAAATCAATTATCCTGTGGAGGTTGATTGGTTGGACAGATATAGGTAAGCGCCTCGGTTAATTCAAGATAGGCGCCTAGTACACTCTAAGAAGCTAATAATAGCCCTTGATAAGAGAATAATATTGAACCTAAGGCGAACTAGACTATTGGTAGAAGCGGTTGCCACTCAAGCTACAAGATTAGCACGTAAAACTCGTATAAAGGCTGCTAAAAACAAGGTAGCTACTTTAGCTCTTCTAGCATTCGATTCTATGTGTAGCTAGTGGTAAATATAATTGTTGTTGTTGAGCTGCATTACTCCAAAGTTGGGAGCGCTTTTTCTGGTTGGTGGCAGGCGGCCGAAATCCAGGTGCCCGAGCTTACTACCTAGCATGGCTTCTCGCTAGGAATACCGCTGCATGTAGGATTCCCAGGCCCCTTGAATGCTGCGATATTGAATCATTGACGGCTGATTGCCACAGAACTGCACATCCTCTTCTTCTGTACCTTTTTCGCCTATTAGTCAAGTTAGCTTTCTTTCTTCCTGATACTAGTAGCGAAATACTCACAATTATGCATAATTGCGTCAAGCGCCCTTGTGCATTATTCTTTATTCATTGTCATCACCTCTTTCTCTCTACACACATTATCTAGATATACGTAGATGCGAATGTAGGGGTTCTTATTCCCGTTGAAATATTGCGATTCAGAGTTGCTCATGCCACTACCGGCGGGCCTCAGTCGTAATGCATGGTAGCGGTTGCAAAATTGATTTATGAAATCGAATTCACTAGTCGACCTGAACCATTTTTCTTGGACGCGTACAGTCTACGCCGAGCGTTGCAGATGGCGTTGCAGTCGACTCCAGTTTGAATGCCACAGTTGAGCCGTCATTCGTTGTGCATGGACAAGCATTATACGGCCAAGCAGTAGACGAGGCCACTCAGTACTTCAGGGTTTTCCTGTTGCCATCACCGCAATTACAATATTCCCTCGGTATGCGGCCACCCCTGAGGCTTGCACCGTGATTGCAGAATGGTGACTTGCTACTTCCACTGGTAAGGTCTTGTAGGAGCTTTTGTTGCATTTCCAGCCAGCTCAGCCTATCCTTACACTTAGCTGTATTGGCGTTATACACATCGACAAACTTACCAGTAGTAAGGCAGTCACATCCTTTGTAGTTGCCCTATCAACTGTGAGTTCCTGTTACGTGTTTGGGGATGGACAGATCATAACACACCACTGTGAACTTTTGCTTAGGTTTTGTGTCATCTCCTTTGCATTCAGTGTCTCCACAGTGAGGCTATCTGCTATCAGTCAACCATCCTCTCCCTTCAACTTGTACTAGGAACTTACTGCATTGACACCTTTTGGTGTATTTACTGAGCACTTGCCGTCTTCTTCATTCTCCTTGCCCCTAGGTGTAAGTAACGCAAAGCTCATAGTGAAGGCCTGAGGCCTTCTGGGTAAATTCCGTGTTACAAGGATAGATGCAAGGGTACCGACCGCACGCACCCCATAGAGACTTTGAATATAGGTGCCAGCAATGGTCTTAACAATGGCTGACAACACAGCTCGGGCTTTGCTCCCTACAAGTTCTAATATTCCCCCTGGCCTTACTTCATCAGCTACCCTTTGAGCAAATCTTTGGTTTACGTCGCATGAAGCTCGCTTCTTTTGCCCTCCACAGGCGGCTTGCGCTTCGCTAAAAAATTTATTCAATACGTCAAGAAGCTTTGGTGACAGCGCATGCTGACATCTCTAGTCGCGATGCCTTGTCCGCTAGCTGTTGCAGTAACAGCGACAATTGCTCCAGGAGCCTTTCTCACAGTCGGTTGGTTATTGACGGTAGTAGTATAAGGGAGATCGGTAGGGTACTCGGTATTTACGCTAATCCACTATTACATGCATCAGATGAGTAGATGGCTCCCCTTTGCGCACTAACGTACCTCCGTGGTTGGACCGTCAGGCTGATACCATTGTGTATTCGGGTCAATGTTAAGACCGTGCAGATTATGTCAGATAAAGAACCTGTGAGATAGTTTCGACTACTATCCTAAGTAATCCTCACTATCTTTCAAGTTCGAGGTCTGTCACAGGGTTGACGCATATCTGGCCTGACGCAGACAGAGGGATTCCCTTTGCCTTAGGTAAGTCCGCAGTGTCCTGGTAGTATGATAGCTGAGCCAGTAAGATGGGGAAGAGATTGAGGAGCAACTTCGTTATGCTTTTTTGGTAGTGAAAAGATGCTGATTCTGAAAAACCAGTGTACAATAAATGGTATGCAGTGCTTGGCTTTAATGCGACAGATCACTGCAAAGTTGGGCAGCGAAGCCATCAGTTATTTAAGATGATTATGGTAGGCATCCCTACGTGAACAGCTTGGATACGTCAATACAACAAGGCAGAAAATTTCCTAATCCTTCTTAGTACCTTCCTACACCCTCCAAGTAGAACGGAAATTCTACTCCCTTGTGATGCTGGAATAGACTGCGAGCAACAGGTCCTAATATGAGAAATAGGCGGCCTAGTGCAGACTAATATAATGCATCATAGGCATATATTTGATTATTGCCCGTATTGCTTTAGTAACATTACGTATAGAGTGAATAGAGGCCTATACATGTATGACTATACTTAAATAAACCCCTATTATACATTATATCAGTCCGCACTGGACCGCCACTTTCTTACAATAACGGATCCCCTCATTTTTAGAGTATTTAGCTGCTCGACCAGCGGACTATATCTAACATTCACTACAATCGATCTAATATCCTCTCCTCGTCAAGTATCTAGATGACATGACGGAATGAATAATGAGAAGCTAAGATTCGAAAGGGTGAGGACTTTACTAATTGAAGCTTTGAGGAGCTTTCTAATCCTCTTGCTATCCCTTAATGTATAAGGGATGTCACAGGCATCCACTGTATAGAACGAGACAACTTCGGATTGGAGCGCTAGTCCGAAAACGCGCATTTTAGGAGTGGCTCCATGCTTTACTAGAAAGCAACGGGATACCTACCTCCTCGCGTAGTATTATATACTAGGCATGGGGTTGTCAGTCTTCTGTCGGTGGGTACGCCCGGTCTGTATGTGTCCACTCGTGCATAATGACTTTGTCTGTTAGGACGAAAGTATCGATTGGCTTGTATTTGAATTTCGCCACTATGGGAATCACTATCTTGCTAAGACTTGTATAGGCCGATAAAGGAAGATTAGAAAGATCCCTTAATTTGAAATCGCGCGCCTCGTGGAGGTAACAAGGGTAAATTTGGATCCCGGAATATTGTTTCCTAACAGTGAATGTTATCATTATGGTTGGTTCTCTGATATCGAGACAATTCCCATAGCGATCTGAAATTTCATTTGGCCTGTAGGCAACGTTTCGATCTTTGTTTACATATTCTCTTGCTTGATTTTTTTCAACTCGTTTGACAGTGCAGTAGAAGCGAACGTCTACGATATCCTGAAGGAGCGAAGTCCGATCGTCATTGGTACGCTGATTTATCCTTGATAAGCCTTCGAAGCGGGTTTTGAACAGGGTATTGTGCCAGTTGTCGACATCTGCATTGATGGGGTTCCGTCACAGTTTTGGAAATTAGTCGAAGGGCCGCATCAATTCTATATTGGATGAACTGAGTATCCTCTGAAGCTAGCCTTAGCAAATAAATAGTCGTATGAAAGATGAATGACAGACCTCCACAATCGCCATCGATCATGTGACCATAGATGCCGCCGTGAAGTTTGAGTAACAGCACATCAAGACAGAGCTATATACAAAACATTTCGAGTTCTCGATTTTAGCGTGCGAGACAATGAAAAAGGAAGATTGGCTATTCAGGCAACTTGTGATGACTACTTTGGTGGGGTGAGCAAGAACGGATGTCTTTCTACTGCTGGACATTATGCTTTTTGAATAAATTATTTCACATGTCGACCATACGGTTTATCCTCATATTGACTTGTAGGCCATAATTACTAGGCTATGCTCAGCGATGCAAATGTTGGAACTATGCGTTTCGTGATCTCGCCGCATTATTGTACACACAATATACAACTGGTGGATTATAACGTTTGATCGAATTCATTGTTAGTATTCGGGCTAATTCTTTTATGAGTATTTCGAAGCATTTCCGAGTTGCATATGCACAGTAACTCGCCACTAAGCTGCATCGGATTTCGAGAAGAACAAACTGTAGTGCTTATACTATCGTGAACGTGCCTTGAAATTTCTGTTCGATCGCGACCTCGTGTCCGGAAGCAGAGTGCAGCGTAACTACTAAAGTAGTTGTAAGATGGCCTAAGATTTGAACACGCCGCAATCGTAGGACTATGACTTCCCGAAGTAAGGCCAACACACGCGGTATATACTCCTCGATCTATTATAAAACAACGTAGTAATGTAGCACGCCGTAGTGCGTCTTGGAAACTTTGTTAGGTGCCGGAATACAACTTATCTAAGCGTCTACACTTGGGAATAAAATAAATTGTAGTACAGTATTTCTCAAGTCACTCCGTAACACCTGCCACAACTTAGCACTGGCGTCAAGGAAAATATATTTATACCAATATTTTGAAGTCAGTTGTAGGAGTGAGATCTACTCTAAGTGCACAACAGCTTTGAAACAAGTCTTCAAATGCGAATGCAGCGAGGGCGGCTATGCATCTTACTGTTGGCTAGAGACCTCCGACCGCGCATGAATCAACCAAATAGGTTGCCACTCAGGAGAGTAGTCCCAATGAAAGGATATACCTACGTCGAAGAGATTTGTTGTATCGCGGTGCAACGCGGGTGCCATAGACCTAACAGCAACACTCACCGTATCAACCCTGGACTATGCTTCAGCGAAAGGTACCTCGTATAGGTAGGGCGTATTTGTGGCTTCATTGTGGTAATAGTTAATATAGTTGTGTGGTGCGCTACTAAAGTTATGTATTAGATTGCTAGTTATAGGTAGGTAATAATAATATTGCTAACTAAGCTTTTTGCCGGCCGTATATCTACATTACTACATCTTTTTAAGCAGTATTTGTAATTTGCTTAACTATACGAGCTTAAGACTAGTGCCTTGTGCCTACCTAAAATTTACGTATTTACTACTACTGTACGAATTTGTCTCTCTATCTAGGCTGCCCTGCTAACCCCACAGTATTAAATTCTCAGTTTGTAGGTAGCTATTATATTTCGCTTTTGTGCTTAAGGGTCTTGGTTAAATAACGTTAGCAAGGAAGCTTAAGGCTTTACTCTAGGGTATCAAGCCTAACTATTAGTAGATTTATTGCGCCCGAACTTCTACTACTGTATACTAACGAACAGAACGACCTATATGGATTCTGGCACGCACAGGAAGGCTGACCTATATCCTACCTCACGAATTGGAATATTGCTGCATTGACTATCTATCTACCGTACTATATTAGGCTTAGTCTCTTCAGCTATGCGACTCTGTGATGCAAGATCTTTTAGGAGGCTAGTATCTAATAACTAGCGCCAATTTTCGTCTTAGAAGTATTGATTCGTACTCCCTAGAGCGATTCTCATAGATTTAAAACTAAGCTTACTATTAACAGTATATTTTGGACGTCCTCGCCTCCTAAGGGTGTTGCTAACCCAAATACTGCCTAGCAAATCTCGTCTAGCTCTATTTCTACGTCGATTTTCTATTGTTGATACACCGCTAGAGTGTATGCTTTGATAAAATTATGCGAAATGATACGCAACGAATAGGGGTACTTCTAAGGCACCCATCGAGCTATTCTGTGCTAGATAGGATTACCTATGACTACGTACTTATTATAGTTTTTTTTCCCTATCGCTGAAGTTGAGTCTCTAGGATGTTTTTGGCTTCGTCGATGTGGCCATGAGCTGTAAGCCAACGCGGGCTTTCGGGGAGCTATGGAATAGTGGCGAAGAGGATGATTATGAAGAGGATTTGGAAGGTAAGAGGGACACGCTAGGCTGCGCTGCCGGGGCCGAAGCTATAGGCCGTAAGTTGGGCTTGTAATTCAATGAAGTTTGATAAGCTTACGAAAAGCCGAATGTAACCTGGTTTGAGAGGGGGAAACCAAAGATGTTTATAATTATCTCAATAACAATGAACTTGCCACGCTAACTTGCTTTTGAGGTTTCGCCTTGGTAGACGGGTGCTAATAATGTCAGTAAACGGCCTCTATTTTTGTCCTGCGGTAATATACCAGGGGATGTATTGATACTATTCCTAACACTAGTAATAACCGCCCAACAATCATCTTAGGCACGCCAAACGACGCAATCTGGACAATAGTACCGATACTTATAATGATTATACCAAGAAAAAATGAATTTCTTTCTTCCCAGCGGACCCCCAATGACGCACACAAAGAAAGCATCGAGGAAACATCCAATGTCGTAGATGGCGGTCACCTTACTGATGGCAGTGGCTTTGCCCGTAAGATCGAGTTGGTCGAGAAAGTCTGGAGTAATAATGGTACCGTCTGGAGATAGTGATAAGTTGAAATTCAGTTAGGAGCGGATGGGTGAGACTTACGGAAAACACCTTGGTCATACCTACCCAAATAGTGTCTGGAACTTAGCACTTGAAATTGAAAGAGAAGAATCTAAACATCATACCATATCCGTTGCACAAGGAACCGTGGCCCAGAACGTGAGCCATGCTCCAGTCATACCAAAGTATGGCTTCGCAGACTTGAACATGATGGCGGTTCCTGTTATTCCCACACATAGTATTTAGTGAATCCCAAACTGGCCGTGCTAATGCAAGCACGTAGTCTCGATTCCAAAGGGCGCACCACCCTCTATATATGACTGAAGTAAAACACTCTCCAGAACCATACGCACCGCGAAAGGTGACGACGATATCGCACATGTATTTTTCAATGTAATTGATCGCACGGGCAAGTGATGACCGCGACGGCGTCCGCTCTAGATAGCTATGCCTTGAGAAAGCTTAATTCGACCCTTTCGACGGGATTCCCCTACGGAATCTGGGGTAGCGGCATAGCTGCATCAGCCGTGGTCATCGACCATCCCAAAACTTCTTGACTTTGAGTATAGTGCAGGCTATCCTATGCGAAGATCTGTCTGGGATCTTGTCATCGGAAGGATTCTCGTTTGTTTTGGTGCGTCGATTTGCTCCCGTCTTGATGGATGCAATTGTTGAACTTTATGGCCATCTGCAAAGATGGAAAGATCCGATTATTTCAGAGGAAAATACAGCTTATTTTTGGTGTCGCATGGACAAGGCGCGGCAAGAGATGAATTGAGGATTTTCATTCATGGTCAACTGTTGGATACCTCCGAACTGTTTTCGTTGACCGTATCTCGCTCGCGCTAAATTGCGACATATCGTGGTATGCTAGGATGCACGTAGAAGTAGGAGGCAGGTGGCGACCCGCAGTTGGCGAGTTGAGTTGAAATATATGGGTTGAGTAGCTATATGACGAGTTGGTGTCGGTTGCTATCGACTCCATCCGATCCTACTCGGAACCCACACAGAGCCGCAAGGCTGATCACGTGCGGTTCTACTATACAACAATATACCCACTCGCTGCTCGATAGACTGTGTTCCGAGAATGTGAGGTCAAGGCAAGCGTGACAAGCTTCTGAAACAAGAGCCTTGTCACCCACGTGTGTCATAGCGTGCTTGACGACAAACACACCACAGCATCACCCGCCAGCACAAAACTCAGGAGCCTGTAAGAACCGTCATATGAGTGCTGCAGCACACCGCTGATTCACCCAAGGCCCTGTACTTATTGCGATATTGCGGAAAGCTCGTGCTTGTATCGAGTCAGGATCTTGAATGTAACGTCTCTAAAATACCCAATAACTAACTGGTGACAACTATTCATGGACGTAATCTCAATAATGTGCTCAACTTAATTAAAGCTCCTTGCTTTCGAATATCTTTTACGGCCTTCTCATATCATTCTCGACACCGCACAACCGAGAATCGTGCCCGTTACAATGCACATCAACCGCGAACACTCTACAACATGATGCGCATCCCTCCAAACCCGAATTGATCGAGTTTGCTCTGGATAAGATTGACACAGTGTAAAAACCCGCCTTTTCCGCCCTTGCACGCCCCAGCCTCGAGGTGTTGGACCAAGCCACTCAAAGTTGCAAAATGTTTTTCTTCCTTCTTATGTCCAGCTTTCGGGCCGAGAAGTTGAAGTAGGAAGTCGCTTGGACAATGGTATAACTTTGCGCTATGAGCTGGTGAGCTCATGTGTTGCTCAAGACACCGAATAGTTTTAAAAGGCTTCCGCTTCCTAGGGCAGAGTGGGCAACGCAGATTTGTTACAGGCCCTATTTTTATCGAGCCTTGACTTCCTTCCAATAACGACCATTCGTCTATACTGCCCGCAACGCTGCCATGTGATGAGCTTCTCGGAGTGAGCAGCGACCACTGGCTTTCACTCATTGACGATTCCGGGCCGAGAGAAGGCGTATTCGCCAGAGAAAAAGCTTGGGAGGTCAAAGGCGTGAGAACCAATCGGCTGCGATCAAGTATAACCCCATCAATATCGGAAGCCTGAACCATTTCCAATATGTCATCACGATCCATGCCCGATCTACACTTGCCGCTCTCAAGATGGCTTATCAGAGCCGATGGGCATTTGAAGTTTCCACGACATCCTTGATCCATCGGACAACGCAGGTCACTAAGAGGTTTATGTTTGACTGAGTTCTTGTGTTGCTCTAGCGCTTGCGGTGTCGAGAACGACCTGGTGCAGGCATCGCATTTATTGTTTCTTGTAGCTACAATATCAATCTTATTGGCCTTTGTGGTTGATACTTGTTGCTTTGGCTTCTTATGCTCCGGCCGTTTCATATGCGCAAGCAGTGCGTGAACATCGGTGAAGGACAAATCGCAGTCGCAGCATTTGAATTCAGATGCGTGAACGACCTTCTTGAGATGGACTTCCAAAGCCTTTGTGCTTGAGAAGGTGAGGCTGCAATCCGTGCAGTAGCAGTGCCTAGTGGCGATAAGGTGGTCTTGGTAGATGTCTTCCCGCTCGCATATCTTTTTGCACTCTGCACAAGTGCGGGTCAGGCCATCGTGGTCTTTTGCGGGTGGGTGGCGGCACGATGAGTTGCAGCGGTGCGAAGGGTAGTGGCCCCGTGCAACGCGGTGTTCTTGCAGGTCAACCGGATTGGAATATTGGCGACCACAGAAGCACTGGAGGGGAGAAGGCAAAGGCGAGAGTAGCATGTCGATGTTTAGCGGGGATAATTATGCGAGTGTAGAGCTATGGAAATGAGAGATGACCGAAGTTGAAGATTGATGTTTGTTGACATGACACGACGTTTGCGGGATGGTGCGGGGTAGCAATGGCCCGTAGATTAACGTGTCTGTGTGCGTAACACACGTGTTCGCGTGATACACGTTATTTTCGTTACGAATAACCAAACAAGCTCGCCCGAGCTCGAACCAATCAGCCCAATGCACGAATACCAGGAACTTGATTGGGACAACTCAACCAGACACAAGCTGAACACGTAACAAGATTAGTAGGTTAGCAATTATTAGCAATTACTAACCTACTAACCTGGATGTTATGGCCTGGGGACTGGGTAAGTAGTACCGAGGGCAAGCGGTTGGTTCTTACGGAGGAGTGAGGTTAAATAAGTAGGGGGGAGCTTATCTTGTTAAACTAGAATTGAAATAATTCTGTCCTATATCTTGATTGTAATCTCTGTAGGAGGGTATAAACATAATATTTACAGTACTACCTCCGTTACGTACAGTATTTTATTTAAAACACCCATCACTACATACCCCCCTCCCCAAACAAATTA
Source organism: Ophiosphaerella korrae (assembly GCA_028456385.1). NCBI lineage: Eukaryota > Fungi > Ascomycota > Dothideomycetes > Pleosporales > Phaeosphaeriaceae > Ophiosphaerella > Ophiosphaerella korrae. Next base: position 147,274 of record JALNQF010000039.1, on the reverse strand, counting down.
CACTATATATATATTCTATTTACTTCCCTAGGATAGATTGAGTGCCTAAACTTTACCTTGCGTTATACTTTAGCCCCATAATCGAGAAGTACCTCAACTATTTCCTCAGTAGTGTTCTGTGTAGCCAGATGAAGAGGGGTTAACTGCTTGTACTGCGCCCGCAAATTGATGTCCAGATCAAATTGTAATACTCGCTTCATAACCTTGACACTGCCTTGTAATGCAGCAACATGTACTAGACCCAGCCCATCCTTGTCTACTAGATCGAGAAGAGCCCCTTCGGCTGCCAGCAAGTTCAGCATGTCCAGATGGGCATTAGCTATGGCTGAGAAGATAGGAGTGCGGAAACCCTTGCCCCGGGCGTTTATGTCGGCGCCTGCATCAATCAAAATGCGCGCACCCTCAGTGTTTCCTTCCTGGGACACAAGGTGCATTGCCGTGCCGCCAACATCTATGCTGGCGTTTACGTCGGCGCCCGCATTCACTAGGGCGCGCATCACGTCGCAGGTCGCCAGCTTCAGGTTCTGGGCGGCAAGATGCAGCGGCGTCCACTGTCTACCCTCCCTTGAGTTGGGATCGGCGCCGGAGCCTAGGAGTAGCCGCACGAGACCGATGTGGGCGTCGTTCGCCGCGTTGCAAAGCGGCCTCGCAGCTCTATAGTCCTTTGCGTTGACGTCGGCGCCATGCTCAATCAGCACGCGCGCGAGGTCCTTAAGCTCGAACATGCAGGCTAGCGCCGGCGGCAGCGTCCCATCGTCATCGGCGTTGTTCGGGTCGGCCCCCTTGTCTATCAAGAGCTTTACAATATCGAGCGCGACGTCGGATCTCTCCTTGAGATAGTAAATGCACGCAGCGATGAGCAGCGTGTTGCCTCTGTGGTCCCCGACGTTGACGTCAGCATGGTGCGCAATCAAGAACCGTAGCACCTCGATTTGTCCGTTCCCCGTGGCTTGATGCAGCGCACAGCGTCCATCCTTGGTTTGCGCATTCACGTTCGCCCCCTTTTCGGCGAGCAGCCGCACCACGTCGAGATGCCCGTTCTGCGCAGCGATGATCAACGGCGTGGCCTCCTCGTCGGTGAGTGTATCGACCCCTGACCCCTTGGAGAGCAGTGCACGGCACATGGCTGCACTGCCTCTCTGTGCCGCGAAATGGAGCGGGTGCCATGAAGATACTTCCCACCTGTTTGCTTTGGGCGCTGGGAATTTGAAAGCTCGCCGAGACGTTCCGTCAAGTCCTTCATCAGCGAGTGTATAGGATCACGTACTTCGTCACGACTAGACTGCTGTTCGGTGCTTGTTTCAGAAAGGCCTGCGAAACGGGGTCTGGCGCTATTTTTTTTTTGGCCCTGCTGAAAAGTTGACCTATCAAAGCCTCCAAGCCCTTGGGAGGTGAAGCACGCTGCTGTCCTTTTGACTGGAGGTCTGGTCGGACTATTAACTCGTCGTAATCCTCGGTATCATCCTTCTTATCGGGAGTGCTTGTAGATGGTTTGCGGTCTGGCCCAATTGTTTCCTCGGAAAATGCGATAGTTTCATGCGGACTTGGATGGAAAGAGGAAACACTGTGGAGTAATTAGCCCCGGTGGCGTAATGGTTGCGATGCACCCACGTCTGATCGAATCTTCCGTCCCTTACCCTCAGTATATAAGGGAAAGCTACCTCGCTTTCGGTATCTTCAATACGTCTACGTGCGAACATGGTGGAAATAGGCGGTCTTAGGAAGGTTCGAATAAGATAAGAAGATATAGCCTGGCGCTCTGATGGTACAAATACTTACAAGAGCAAAAGCGCGGGCTCTTAGAGCATTTAAAACATTTAGAATCTAGAATATGTATGTAGGCCGGAAAGGGTGTGGTTAGCACTCTAGTATGAGAAGCGAGCAATCGACATGATAAGACGCCACGCCGTAATAAGCCAGTCGCACATTTTAGACTAACCTGTCCAAATCCGGCACTATATGCAGGTGAGATGCGAGAGCCAAGAACGCCCATACGGCAAGGCGTATGTGGGCCTGATTATAGAATTCTCAAGGCCTACACGAATTAATTCCTCTACAAGAAATAGTAGGTAGAGTTTGCTACTTGTCTAGCAATACTATTATCTGATAATTTTCTCCCTAGCGGCATACATAGCCTAAAATAGCACGTCCTAAAAGGGAGATTGTAATTAGTTCAGTAAAATTCAGCTTGACCCTCAGCTGACCTCAATAACACCCTTCAATACAAAATGCAACAAGGCACTCTGCAACATAGCGCCACGCGTTACCACGAAGAATAAGAAAGGGAATCACGCGAAGTACTGTGCCGGTGAGTTCACCGTCTCTCGGTTAACTTTGAAAGTGACCTCTTCCAGTGTGCTCACCGAAAGAGGCCACTTTCAAAGTTAACCGAGAGATTGTGATACCGTCTAGCTCGGATATTTTTATCATTTTGATTATTTCCGTGACGGTTTTAGGCCCGTAATTAGTAGGGGGATATACAGAGGCTTGGGAATTTTCCATGATTATTACCACATTAGCTTAGTGATAAATTTAAATTACTCACTATTGGGAGGAGAATTCCTCCGAATTGGTAATCAATATCACTATTCCTGCCTGTAATAGGAAAACACATAGATACTCGCCCAAGGCGCGCCTTCTACCTATATCCAGAGCTTGGCAGCTCTCCAAGTTTCAGCTCTTTGCCTCGTGACGAGAAATTACTAGGCTCAGAAGGCTTGTTCAGTTTAGACACCCTGCGGGGTTGGGGGGCGACCCCCTGCCTATTCTATACTCGCGTTAGTTCACCTTGGCATGGGCATATCCCGCCATTCTTAATAGCTTCAATCAACCAACTCTTCTTCCGACCTTCAAGATTGCCTTCCGCACTACATATACACTATAATTTCTTTGATCATTCGCTCGGGAATAGAATATAGAACTCCTAATTCCAAAATACAGTGGAGTCCTGCCCAATTTCTCTGTACGTACTGGCTTATAGCTTTTCAGACTTCCCAGCACACAAAGGCAATGGTTTTCAAGGGTCACTAATCTAATATGTGTGAGGGGACTAGGGGGAAATCTAAAGCCTCTATAATAATTAACTTGGCCACAATCAATGCAGCTGAGTCGCCCAAGCGTCCTCGTATTTACAGCTGGACTATCCTCCGATCTTAAGGAACGCAAAGCTTGGGCAGCATCTTAAGTGCCAAAAAGATTCCAACATCCTCGCTTCACGAAAAAATCCCAGGGAAAGCCTTTAGAAATAGATAGGCTCCTCTCCGGCCCTCACTCGAAGATCCATCTCACCCCTCTCCAGCTCTCACTCCCTATAGGTCACATAAGTGAGACTGTTCTAGCCCTTCAACGATATCGAGCTACTCCATCGGCTACTGGAGAAGAATCGAGAGAGAAATCCGTGAAAATCTACGCACATACGAATGGAGTAGCATGCAAAGAATTGCCAGTGAATGACTTGATACCAGACTCTGAAAATTACGACCTGCGCCACGGACATGACAATTTCCCAACTTCTGGCAGATATACCAACCCGAAAATCGCGAGAATGTCCCCCAATTCGTATATTGAAGCACCAGTATTTTCTACTACCCCCGATGTAGGACCTGGGAGGGTATCACCAACGTCTCCCCGCACGGTTTCTCTGCCGACATCCTGTCCTCCGCATCAGTTTAGCAATGAAGGCCCAAAAATTGGCTTTGGAACCTATGGTTCTGTATTCAAAGTGAAATGCATTCAATGTAATAACGTAAGTCGTTGAAGACGTTCAAGTACTGGTGCTGACCAGACACTCAGACATTTGCACGAAAAGATATTCCTCTAATACTAGCGATAAAAGACTAACACTTGTCCGATATGGATACCGAACTTAATTGCTATATGACTTTGAAACATCCAAACATACTAGAATACATTCATCACACACGCACTAACGACAGTAAGCTACTCCAGATTTTCACAGAGTACTGTGAATTCGGGGACTTTTAGAGGTTCATGGAGGGATCTAGGAGGTGGGTATGAAGTAGTGTTTTGAAACATAGTTGAGCTGACGGGGTAAGAAGGATCTTTCCTGGAGAGTTCACGTGGCTCATTTTCCATGCGCTTGCTTCTGCATTATCCCGATGCCACCACGGCTTACAAGCTGTTCGTGAGGCGAGGTCCCTGTGCCTGTATCGAGAGTTTGAGTCCCCATGGGAACCTGTCCTTCACCGGGATATCAAGCCTTTGAATAGTAGGTACTAAGCTCAAGTTTGATTCTGTCCATTCAGCTCGATTATTACCACCCTATGCTGACCGAAATCCCACAGTCCTTTTAGCCCGCTCCAAAGTAGAAGGCGAAGACCTAAGCGGCTACACTGCGAAGACTCCTAAACTCGGTGACTTTGGCACATCCTTTCGATATTGTGAGGGAGGAAAAGACCCCTCCACGCTCGAAGTGGGTACGAAAGCATATTGGGCACCGGTAATTAATCCGACAGATCCAGACGTCTAGCGGATACTCATTAATTTCTAGGAAATCCACGTCGAGGAAGGTCAATTTGGGGGACGAATCACAAAATGGTCCACCAAGAACAACATTTGGGCAGTCGGCATAGTTTTACATAGAATTTTAACCAGGGATATACCACGGAGGAGCCAGCCTGAGGCCCGCAATGAACGCATTACCCAGCTAAAGGAGGAATTGAAGTTAACAGATACAACTCCAGAAGCACTCGTGAAAATCACGGTCGAGTGCTTGGATCCCAAACCAAGCGATCGCCCTACAGCATTGCAGGTCCTAGCAGTTGCACTCAAAGCAGACATTTCGGAGTCGGGTTTGTGTCTTAGCGAAAGCTTCTGGGAGGCACTTGCTACCGTTGCATATATGACGGAGGGTCCAAATACGGCGTTGGTATCCCAAACGGTACGACACTTCGTCGGCGAATACTTACACCTCATATCAGATACAAGTTTCTCACCTAAGGAGGCTTGCCTTATATACTCTCTCATTACCACGTTTCGTCCAGGTGGGGCATATATTACGCATGCGAACTCATTATCACGCAACCTCACTGGCGAGCTTGAGCATGGCACAATTTTTCATGCGCTTGCAAGCATGGGTAGTGAGGACAATGGAACGTGCAAGATGGCCTGGGAAGTGACAAAGTGGCCTTTTTCGAAGTCTATCTCCCCCCTTCTACTGAAGAAGACAAAATCAGGGCTGCTGCCTAGCGTGCTCGCGGCACTCAAAGGGAATGCGAAGCAAGCGATGGCGTTGTCGAAATTAGAGTATAACGGTATATTGGCCCTCGGAAGGACAAGTGGATAACGTTGCGCTAGGGATCTCGAGCGTTCGACAGAAAACTCCGCAGCCATGGCCCGGGTGGTGAAGGAGGCTCGTGAGAAGGCAGAAGCACACGCCACGGAAGAATTCGAGTGCCTTTTCCACCTACTCAACGACGGTAACCCGCGGACATACGTGATGCTCAGAAGCGAATCAGCGAAAGCTATGGTACAATCTGCTAGATTAGGCTTTACAAACATTGTTCGGAAATTGGTCGAGTTAGGGATCCATCCTTCGCTGAGGTTTGGCAAGCGACAAGAAACTGCCCTACACTACTTTTCTCATGCAGGAAATGAAGCCGCTGTGTCACTGCTATTGGAACATGACGCTGATGTAAATAATCAAGATTCGAAAAATTGCACTCCACTACATTGGGCAGCTTGGGCTGGTCAGGAGGCGGTGGTGCGGATCCTAATCAGAAAGGGGGCAGACATTGACGCTAAGGATCATGAAAGCGGTACGCCTCTGTTTGGCGCAGCTGGAGGAGGATATGTTGGCGTTGTTCGTGCGTTGATTGTTCGAGGCGCAAACCGTAGCATTGCGGGTGGAAGAAATAAAGAGACGCCGCTACAGCGCGCGCGGAAGAGAAATCATGAGAAAATTGTCGTTGCCTTAGAGGAGAGGACGGGGGAAGTAATGTCGCGTCCAGTAGTGCATCAACCTAGTGAATTTTACAGTTAGTACGAAATCATTGGGCCCAAAAACGGTGAAATCAGTTTCGAAAATACGAAAAATGAATATCTAGAATTCGAGTTACTCATTCCCTTCAATCAATGAATTCTTTATATACTGTATTTGGCTCTTCGACTGCGTCTACCAAATACTCTAACACTAATTCACTCTTTCACACCGTGGAACTCACGTATAACGCTATACAGTTCGCGTGGAATATTCGATTTATCAGTACGCACTTCTTCGTGACGAAGGAGAGAACAGTAAAGAGAGTGCTGACATGGACATCTGGTAGCGTGACTATATTAGTCGAAATAAGGAATAATGCAAACACTTTTACCTGTGCCGTACTGAGTGAAATTACAATAAGCCACTGAGACTAAACACAGTATTTAGAAAAAGATAGGGACCCAAGCAAACAGCGTGTCACAAAAAACCGAGTGTATCCGCGATCCACGGTCAACTATTGTAGGGGAAGTAGAAGGATATCGCTGTTAGCGCCCAGCCGCTCGTCATGTTCATCCGGCCGATTAGAAATATATACATAGTATGATAAAAAAAATACCTCGCGCCTGATCCAGGAGCATCGTAGAAAATTTTTAGCTATAGGATTCCTCCCCAAAGCTGCGAAAATCCTACCAAACGCAGGTTTGAACCGATCTCGTCTCCGTGAGTCTCGGCCTGGTACTAACAACACGCCATATCAAGAGCATTCTGGCATGTCTCATGCGCCCACTACATTTATTCAAGACTAGCTCCTCCCCTATCATTTCTCTAGCGGTAGATTGCAGTTTCTCTTAAAAAACTTTTTAGAATATAATCTAGGCAAAACCAGGTGTGCCCAGCCCGAGTCCCTCCAAGCTCTGGCTCCACACCCGCCAATAGACAGGTCCTGACAGCTACACAGCTAAACATGCGCTAGCTTAAATATATGAACGCTAAGATTTCGCTAACTAGTAATCTTGACCAGGCTATGATGTTCTAGTAACTCTGCTTAAAACGTACCACATTGCTCGTGTAATCTCAGAAAACCTACGTCTCAGGCAATTGATCTCGGGCTCGGTATGCGACCCTCTGTGCCGGAGATTAGCTACGGCCATCGCTGCGCATTAACTGAACCAACCTGACTCCTCCAAGACCGACAAGCGCTATTCACGAATCTTGCATAGCGCATCTTTGATCGATCTAGCCAAATATTTCATCTTGCAAGCGTTCCTCGTCACAGCGGCACCAGACTGTAAGATAACTTCTTGAGCCTGACTCTCTACAACTGCGCAGCGCCGCAGTACTCTGAACACCGTAACGCACTATTAGTTATTTAACTAAAGATAATTAGGTTACTACTCTAGCTAAAACAGAAGAAGTTAGTAAAGTATAACATAATATAAAATATTTTCCAAGTACTATTTTAAAGTTACATTTATATAAATAATAACTTTTTCTGGTTCTAGAGTAAAAGAATTAGAGTTAGAGAACTGAGTATAGAGGGATTTTAGGGTGTTGGTTGCGGTATTTAAGATTATAGAAGAAAGGGATATTCTTAGGGTAGGTCAGCTTGTGGCGAGGAAGGCAGAGTAGGAAAGTAAGGGGGGAATAGTAAGCTATATATTTCACGCAGAGTAGTAAAGCATAGCTAATCCAAGTGGGAGTGTGAATACCCTATATCTAATCCGCTTACACGCATTCTATTTTTCTATCTGTAACCGACCTTGTAGAAAGTGGTAAGGTAGTGTATTGCAGCAAAAAACGGGCGTTGGGTGGCATATATGTGCCTGGTCTGGCTCCGCGCTAGATATTTTAATTGTTACACAAATCTATACGGTAAACTTTTCTTTATTCTGTTCCGCTGCGTCTTCCGCAATCTTTTGTATCTCCTCCTCGCCTAGCTCCTCGAAGATATCGAAGCCCCATCGTGAAAGCTGATTGAACCTCTTATGTCTTTCCAATGCACTTAATTCTTCAAAGACATCCTTTGGTAACTCTTGGACATGTAGGTTGCTCTTGATTCGGCTTGGTGTGACGCTTTTCGGCAGCACTACGGTACCCCGCTGAACGCCCCAGCTCACTAGTAGCTGGCCACCATCAAGCCCCAACCTTCGGCCAAGAACACCAACGAGCTCATCGTCGACAGTGCGTGGCTCGCCGGTCTGGTTGTTTCCAAGCGGCGAGTAGGCCTCAACAAGGATGTTTCTGCTTTTACAAAAGTTAAGTAAGGCGGGTTGCTGGAGGTAGGGATGCGCCTCAATTTGGTTGACTGCTGGGACTACATCAACCTTAGAGAGGAGATTAGTCAAGCGGTTGACCGTGAAGTTAGACACGCCAATAGCGCGGACTTTTCCAGTTGAAAGAAGCATTTCCATGGCTTTGTAGGTCACAGCAGGGTCGATTTCGACAAGATCGAAGATGCCGTTTTCGCGGAGGGGAAACCATTTGCCAGTATCGCCATTGAAAGCGCTGCTGAGCATAAGTATCAACAGATATAGGCAAGTCAGAGCAACTTACACAGGCCAATGCATTAAGAACAAGTCCAGATACTCGACATTGAGGTCCCGTAAGCTACTGTCGAGGGCTGCTTCGACATCTTCAGGTGCATGCTTTGTGTTCCAGAGCTTGCCTGTGATGAAGATCTCAGATCGGGGACACCGCTGCGTCGAATGCCATCGCCTACTTCAACCTCGTTGCGGTAGATGGCCGCGCAGTCGATATGTCGATAGCCTGCCTTTAGAGCAGTCTCAACAGCTTGCTCAACCTCTCCAGGTTTCGCTTGCCAGGTGCCGAAGCCTACAGCGGGTATCTGAGCACCAGTGTTGAGTAAGAAGTGTGTTGGAAGAGGCATGGCTGCGGTGATAATGCTGCAGCCCGTTCTATGGGATGCGTGTCCATTTTTATCTGTGACGACCACGCTGCTGCGCTGGCTTGTAACATCTACTGTGAGACCGTGGAATGGTCAAGGCGCAAAAGGCATGACCGGAAAATCCGGACGTAGAAATGCCACCCGGAAGTCAAAGCCGCAACCCCGCTTCAACCGGATATCGCTCCTACTGCTCAGACTTTGGTCATCCTTCACTCAACCACACACTTTGGAATGAATCAGTCGAACAACTGCCATGCACTTCACCCAGGTGAACGCTTACTACCCGAGGTGCAAATGCCGCATGCCAACACGGTCCCGCAAAAGCGACCTGCTAACCCTGATGGCTCCACTCGTCGGAAAACCGTCAAGGTCACACGCGCATGCGACACTTGCAAGGCGAAAAAGTCAAAGTGCTCCGGTGAGCAGCCATGTGAGAGCTGCGGGCGCCGAGGACTCGAATGTCACTATGAAGCTGCCTACTCACGGGGCAGACCGCCGCCGCCGCCGCCCCCCCATCATTCAGACCTACCTGGCCATGGTCCATTGGCCGACAACCAGCCATGCAGTTTCTCACAGCACAGTCCCGAATTGGGGAATAGCGCTACACAATACCCCCTTGAAAGTGAGCCCGCTCAAGAAGCACCTTCACGTGGCTCACCGGGCTTGGAGGTCGCTGGACAGTACCTAGACACAACTTCAGGCCTCTCATTTCTGCACCGTGCCTGGCGCCGCATTTCCAATAATGGAAGCAGTCATGTCATGAGCGGCCAACTAGGCCTCGGTGCGGAGAATCAATTACTAATGCGTGCTGATGATAAGCCGTTCCAGAATTCTGGTCGAATACAATTACCATCACTGGAGAGTGGTCGGCACTTGCTTCATCTTTACTTCGATGTCTGCATGGCGACCTACCGCTTAATCCATCGGCCCACTGTGGAGACTTGGTGTGCATCGATTCTAGAGAATGCTGCAGCTGACAGGCCATCGTTTGCTGGAGTTGGCCGTGCCAAGGCTGCGGTTGTTTTGTCAGTCCTAGCTATCGCTTCCTTCCACGAAGAAAAAGCTAGAGGCGACGCCGCGGTCACACCAGCCAATGTTGATGTAAGCGATGAGCTATTTGTCGAGGCTTCGCATCTCAGCGACACAGAAACTGGCTATCCCAAGCTTGAGTCGGCCCAGTCACGGCTTATTCAAGTGATGTTCCTTCTCATGTCTTGTCGTTTCAACCAAGCCTGGTACACATTTGGTCACGCCCTGCAGATCATCTCCGCTTTGGGGCTACACAGAAGAGATGACCGAAAACATCCATCAAGCCAGAAGTGCGATTACATCGAAGACCAATGTAAGAAAAGGACATTTTGGGTTGCATATATATTAGATAAATATCTGGGTGCGATATTTGGGCGGCCGAGGCACTATCACGATGATGACATCGATCAGACTTATCCAGACCCTGTCAACGATGAAGATATGTCCAGTATGGGGCCGCAGGCCAACAGCACAAGTGATTGTCATATAGACTCATTGATCTATCATGCAAGACTGGCTGTCATTGCCGAGAAGATCTCGCGCGAGGTATATCCGATCAAGCCAGTACCCGACCACGTCCGTCTGGCAGCGTCTCACCGTCTTGGAACAGAACTCCGAAAGTGGAGATCTTCGTTGCCCCCATTACTGGGAGTTATCAATCCTAGCAGTCTGATCTTAAGTTTTCGGAGGCAAGCTGTAGTACTCAAACTCTCATACTGTCATGCCCTGATGTTAGCTCATCGACCGTTCTTGCTGAAAAACACCACCCGTAACAGCTTAGAGATACGTGCTCTTGCCAATGAAAGCCTCACAGAATGTATAGCATCAGCCCGAACAGTGTTAGAGTCTGTTGACCACATGGCTCAGGAAGGGCGATTGTTTCACGCATTTTGGTGGACACACTACGTCTGCTTCTGTGCACTTGTTGTCATCTACGTATGGGCAATACAAGAAAGCAACAACAATTCCACGGTAGATGAGCGTCGCAAGCTTTTAGATGAAGCTGAGCGCTGTTTATCCCACCTTGCACAAGCGACTGCGACAAACTCACCTTCGCGCAAATATAACATTATTCTACAAGAGCTCCGAGCTGAGGCAAAAAGGACATTAGTACAACCTGTTCAGGATCAGGCTCAAAACCCTATACAAAGTCCATATCCGGCATCGATTAACCCTCACACGAGCTCAGATGGACAGTTCTCGGTGATGAATGCAGAGCCCGCACAGCAACTCCGGCAGCCATTGTTTGGGAGCCCCATGGATACAACAATGCCAGCGTTTCATGAGTTTCTTGATGATTGGCAAACTACCGATTGGTTTCGCCTTGATTCGTCCGCTTTTGGCCCATTTCCTGAGTTCGATACAGAGTCGCTTAGCTGGCCAGGCAATGCTTAGTGATGTGCGAGTGTAACACTCCCTGGGTTGGCTCACTATCCATTTAATTGTAGCCATAAGACTCTATGTGATATTGGTTATAATGAGGATTGTTGAAGCTTTTGTCCTCAGAAAGAAATTTTGTATTTCAGGCTATTGGTGACGGCCTGTTCTATTCACTGACAACTCACTGAAATCTAACCCGCACTAGCTCTTTGTATACACACATGGTCATAATCGCAATATACCTGCAGTGTTTGATTACTTGAATCTCGAAGCTAGAGCGTATATCTGAATAATGGTGACTTGTCACCCATGTCCAGCAGTTCCTCGTCAGTGTACTTTGCCCTTACTTCGTCTTCGGTCATTTTTGCTTTCCTCTTGTTTCCCCATTTGTAGGAAAGCTCCAATAAGAAAGAAATAATGAACCCAGTCGCACCGAACGCCAAAGAAAGACCGAAACCAGTGTAATATTTCGGCTTTTCCGACTCGAGATACATATAACTACCGATCACACCGCCAATGTTGCCGACACAAATGTTAAAGGCAACTCCAATGGCACGTCGGGAGGCTGGTGCCAGGTTGTTGGCTGCCCAGGAGCTACCGGCAGGTTGGATGGGATAGATACCCATACATGTTAGGATAATGGCGAAGAACGCTGGACCGAGGTTACCTCTGAGATCCCCATGGAAGGAAATTACGATGGCGTAACCGATGAAGATGAATGAAAGAGGAATGGCTACGAAGGGAAGGCGCCAGTAGAAACGATCCGAAAGCCTAGCGAAGACAATCGAGCTAATTGCACCCGCGACGTACGGTGGTACAGTCATGAGCTGTGCATGAGTATTACTGAAACCCATATCTTTCGTAATCGTAGGCAATGTAAATTTCGTCCCTAATTCATGTCAGCATCAGCCTTTAGCGACTAATTTTGCCTGCTTACCATATGAGCATGCTGAGATACAAAGAAGAATATATGCTTGCATGTATAAGCGCCAGTTACAAAGTACCATCTTCGAATCTTTCCAGCGGAAATGCTCCTTCTCCTCCTGGAGCCTCCCACCATCCTTGATGTATCTTTGCAGTTCGAGGAATCGAATTTCTTCAGGCTCCAGCCACTTCCCGCTCAAGGTTGGTGAGTCGATGAGAAGAAAGAAGCATGCAATACCGAGCATGACGGTGACGATGCCCTCCAACAGGAAAATCCAGCGCCATCCCTCATACCCGCCAACACCACCCATCTTGGCGATACCCGCAGCAAGGAGGCCAGAGAAGGCACCAGAGAGTGCTGATGCACAGTAGAAATACGAGATCCTGGTTGCCAGGTCCTTGGGCATGTACCAAAACGCGCACAAGTACACTGCACCAGGGAAGAATCCCGCTCTGTGACAAAAGTTTTAGCTGTGGTTGACTCATAAAGAATTGCTAACTGACTCGAAAGCTCCAAGGAGGATGCGCGTTACGACTAGTCCCGCAAAGTCTTTAACAATGCCCATCATCGTCATTACAATGCCCCAACAAATAATCAAGGTTCCGAGGTACACAGACGGTCGCTTGAATTTCTTTAGAAGCATATTAGAGGGTATCTCGAGCAGAATGTATGGGATGAAGAAGACAGATAGGACAATGTTCCATTGTACACCATCTAGACCGAGATCCTCTACCATTCCTTCAATCTTGGCATTCTACGTGGATTAGTGCAATACACACTAAATATAGTAACGGCAACTTACGCCAATGTTTGCTCTGTCGATGTGCGATATTAGATAGAGGATAGCTAGCATCGGGACAAGGCGGACATCAACCTAATTCATGTCAATACCATTTTCCTGCTATCCACAAGGCATAGGCATCGTGGTAGCAGAATGAGGAAACATTACCTTTCGGACCACCTTTTTTCTCCTCTCGTCGGAGAAGTTGATATAGAAATCGGCATCTTTAGGATCGAGACCCAGGACCTGGAAGTTATCGATTTGAACAACTCGGTGTGGCTTTGACGCGTCAACTGAGTCAGAATTCTCATCGATGTACTGGATCTCGCTTTTCTCCATCATGGCAGTCATGATAGGGCTGCAGTGTATTATTGTACGATGGTTCAGATAGAGAGTAGGCGTAGCCTGTGAATTATGGGCATAATAAACTCATTTGCCGCCCTTACCGTGGGCTTTCTTTATACCCAGTATTATGCGAAGTCATGGCATACGGAGAATCAGGTGTCACCCCAGATCTTCGGGGACTAGTTTGTGGAGAAGACGCTACTGTCCTTGGGTAACCTCAAAATGCGGAGATTGAAGCTAGATCCAGACTAGCGCATCCGGAACCACGGCGGATCTATATCCTGGCGAATCGGATTCATATCCTGCCATTTTGCTCCACCCCGGATATACATTCCAAGGCACGACGACCGTTCCGGCTGTGTATAGCTCATGCAAGCAGCAGCTCCTCCTCAAAGTACTAAAGAACACCAGAGTAGTTTTTACCACGCCGAAAAAAAGTCATCTACTCGTTTACTATTTCCAACCAGAGCTATCTCGTGCAAAATTTATTACTGAAGCCATGGCACCCCCTCAAATTGCGGTACCTACGCCTCTCTCGAAAAAGATACCACAGCCCACGCTACAAGGCATACAACAGGATGTAGAATATCCATATAACGCGCCAATACACACAGTCGATGCGCTGATGCGACAACGCGCAAGAATCAACCCACATGCCACGATCGTTTCGTACCCGAGTACGGGCGTTGACTTTGTCGACTACACAATGCAGCAGCTTGATGTCTTTGCATACCGTGTTGCGCGCCACTACCAAGCCTTCATCACCACACGGAAGAGCTCGGACGTGAAACCAACTACTATAGCAATCATTGGGCCGAGCAACTTCGATTACCTGGTGACGATGCTGGCACTCACCAAGCTAGGCCACACCGTGTTATTTCTTTCTCCAAGAATATCACAGCTAGCTATCGAGTCACTAATTGAGACGACTGGCGCTACATTCTTCTTGGCAGATACGAGATTTCTACATTTAGCGAATCATGTGCAGGCCAATTTACCCGCAATACATGTTAGCTCCATCGCGACTAGGAGCATATATGATTTCCCAATCGAGGTTCATGCTGATACACGCATGGACTATCACCTTGATCCGGAAGTGGAGAGTATGAACAACATATATATCATCCATTCTAGTGGTATGATAATTTTCATAGCTATGGAAGGCTCTGTCGTTGACATTACTAGGCTCCACCGGACTACCCAAGCCGATTTATCAACCTCACAGGAGTGCGATTGCCAATTACGCCACTAGTATGGAGATGAAAGCCTTCATCACTCTTCCACTTTATCATAACCATGGTATCTGCAACTTCTTCCGTGCTATCTACTCTGGAAAATCAATACGTATCTACAACGCTGACTTGCCGCTAACACAATCTTATCTCACTAAAATCCTCAGACAACACAACTTTGAAATCTTTTACGGCGTACCATATGCTCTGAAGCTACTTGCAGAGACGGACGAGGGCATTGAGTTGCTCAAGCAGCTGAAGATCGTCATGTATGGCGGAAGTGCGTGTCCAGACACTTTAGGCGATTTGCTTGTCGAGCAAGGTGTAAATCTTGTGGGACATTATGGAGCGTAAGTCTTCCTCTATATGTCTCATGTGCGATATTGATTCCCCATACAGAACGGAAGTTGGCCAACTTATGACATCATTTCGACCAATAAATGATGTAGCCTGGAATTATGTACGCGAATCTCCCAAGCTCTCGCCTTATTTGCGATGGATACCGCGAGGCCCCAATCTGTTCGAATGCACAGTCTTGCCAGGGTGGCCAGCCAAGGTTGCTTCCAATCAACCTGATGGTAGCTATGCGACAAAGGATGTTTTCGAACCACATCCTACGATCCAGCGGGCCTGGAAGTATATCGCTAGGTTAGATGATACTATTGCTCTTGTGAATGGCGAAAAGTTTAATCCAGTCATGATGGAGGGCAAAATTCGGTCGCATAGAGCTGTGACCGAAACAGTCATTTTTGGCGCTGGCCGCCCGAGCCTCGGTGCGCTTGTTGTTCCAAGCCCCGCTGTACAAAGTATGCCCCAGCATCAGGTCGTGGATCAAATATGGCCCGTCATAAAGGAAGCAAATCAAACAGCAGAAGCATACGCGCGAATATCGCGTGACATGGTCCGCGTTCTCCCCTTCGACTGCGACTTTCCACGAACGGACAAGGGTAGTATCATTAGACAAGCCTTCTACAAACAATTTGCTGCAGAAATAAATAGTGCGTATGATGAGGCTGCTATTGCGAGCGGTGAGCTTCAGGCTCTCTCTATTCTTGAGCTGGAAGAATTTGTGCGCAAAATGCTTGCGCGAGCCCTGCCCCAAGTGTCAGACGTCGACAGGACCACGGATTTGTTCTCGCTAGGACTTGATTCTCTACAATCGATTCAGATCAGATCAACAATACTCAAATCAATTGACATCGGCGACAATAAGCTTGGGCAGAATGTTGTTTTTGAGCACCCATCAATCGCTGCCCTTAGCGCATGCCTATACCGACTTCGAACAGGCCACGTAGAGGATAAATTTTCAGTATCCTTGAAAATGGAAGATCTTATCAAAAAGTACAGTAGCTTCAAGCCGGCCTACGGGAGGGAAGTTGTGCTCACAGGTGCCACGGGGTCGCTTGGTGCCCACGTCCTCGTGCAGCTACTTGAGTGTTCGGAAATTGAGACCGTACACTGCCTGGTACGAGCCAAAAATAGCCAAGATGCGAAATATCGAGTCCAGAAATCCTTATTGCAGCGCAAGATTTACCATACACTGTCCCTGGCTGCACGAAAAAAGATTCACGCTCTCCCATCCGACCTCTCCGATCCATATCTTGGACTTGATCGGGAATCTCACGAGGCTATCGCCCGGAAACTCACTGATATTATCCACTGCGCATGGTCTGTAAATTTCAATTTCAGTCTTTCCACTTTTGAGAAAGACTGCATAGCTGGCGTTAGACACTTACTAGATTTTTGCCTGGCAACACCGTCTTCGAAGCCAGCGACCTTCAACTTTTGTTCATCAGTGAGCACAGTGTCAGCGTGTCCCGAAATACATGCACCAGAGGTACTGGCCGAACTTGACTGGGCGCAAGGAATGGGCTATGCTCAAAGCAAGTGTGTCGCTGAGCATATCTGCATGGCAGCTGCCAAAGAAACTGGCATCAAGGCCCGTGTACTTCGCATAGGCCAGATTGCTGCTGACACGGTTCATGGAGTGTGGAATGACACTGAGGCTATACCGCTCATGATTCTATCCGCTCTAACTATCGGGGCGCTACCAAAGTTGCAAGAGTTACCTAGTTGGACTCCAGTCAATGTTATTGCCAAGGCGGTATCTGAAATTGCATTGAGCAACGCGGATACCATTATTGCAAATGTGACGAATGCAAATACTTTCTCCTGGGTCCACGATTTCCTTCCTGCACTACACGAAGCTGGTATGCAGTTCGAAGAGGTCGAACCTAAGGAGTGGCTGAAGAGGCTGGCAGAGTCGAGTGATGACGCGCTTGTCAATCCTCCTAAGAAGCTTCTCGACTTTTTCACATCAAAGTACGACAAAGACAACTTTGCACCGCCACGAATGTACAAAACTCTTGTTGCGACGTCTTTGTCGCTTTCATTAACCAACGCGCCCAAAATCGACGCGAAGTTTGTGAAGACATTCATCAACCAATTCCAGCTCGGCGCATGGAGAAATATAATGTCAGTTTCAAGTTCAATCAAAAAGAAGCAAGTCATCGTCCTTACCGGACCGTGTGGCAGTGGCAAGTCGACTATCTCGAAGCACCTCAGCGCGACACTAAACACGCCCTATATTGAAGGAGATGATTTCCACAACCCAGAAGCGGTTGTTGCCATGGCTTCTGGTACGCCATTAGATGATGAGACTGGAGGTTTGTGGCTTCATCGACTGAAGAAGCAAATACTCTCGACATTCAGCAAATTGGGATGCGACAGAGTCCTCGTATCATGTTCTGTACTGAAGCGTGTATATCGCGATCAAATTCGTGCATTAGCCATAGATGCAAATGGCTTGGAAGTCTTTTTTTTGGACTTGCAAGTCGAGAAAGGGGAATTGGCGAGAAGAATAAAGGAGGGTGAAAATCATTACATAAAGGAAGGAATGTTAGAGGGACAGCTAAGTATTAGAGAAGAACCTTCGGAGATGGAAACAGATGTATTGCCCGTTGATGCAGGTAAAAGTGTAAACGACGTTTTGAAGGAAGCTGAGGACCTTCTAAGAATAGTACAGGCGATCCGGTAAATTTATCTCAGAACTGAGTTTAGCCTAATCTTAATCTAGAAATATTAGGTATTTATAATAACTTACTGAATTAAAACCTAGGCTAGTTATTGTCGGATTTATGGATGGATGCTGGAGGTTGATAAATAGGCTTTTTCGTCGTGTTGTCAATATAGTGCGACGCGTCGATTTTTGCGCGCGTGCAAATAGCCAATATTTCAGTTAACCGAGAGTGGCGGCGCTCCTAAAAGTAACTAGTACTAATCAAGATTAAGTAGATTCGCTGGCGGATAATGCGGGGCAAGGCTCCTTCCTACCTTAGCTGTCTTGTATAACATTATGATCGACAGCTTGCATAGTTAGAGACTAAAGGACAGGCAGCTTATGGCTACACTCTGCTGCCCACCAAAAAGGTGCTCCCGCTCCGAGAGGGTCCCGGGAGAGTGCCCCGTGGTGTAGCTGCGGACTGAGAACAGTTCCTGTTCAGCCGAAACGTATCAGCCATCATCAGCCCTCGCTGCGAGTGTGGAGATTAGGCGTCGCTCATGTGCTCCTCTGCGGCAGCACGCACAAAGACCTCCAAACCACCTTGAGCGAGCCGCAGCTAGCCACCAAAGTGATCCTTGGGCAAATGGGAATCAGAGATGAGTAGGCGACGTTGAGCATTAGGGGAAGCCTGAAGGTAAAGCAGATGCGACAGACGAGGCGAAACACCTCCATGAGCCTATAAGTAAAGTACACAGTCAGTAGAACCACTATCTGGATGAGATGACCACCAAATCGTGGATAGTGCCCGAAGGGAAGCGAACAAAGTGTCCGTGACGCGTCGGCTGTCAGCTACGCCAGCCATGTCGGCTAGTTAATCCGGGCGTAGCTACGGACATCGCGGCTGAGAGCGAGCAGGAGAAAATCAAACTAAACCAACAGCTTGGATGAGCTGAGCACAATACCTCAACTTATTTACTGCACCAGTCCACTGTAGCAAGTCAGGTCTTTGTCTTGCATTCACAACCGTCCCTAGATCTCCATTGAGCACATACTACGGCACGAGGCTGTCAAGCGAAGCACAGAGCAGCCTAGAACTATTGACAATAATACAGCCTCGTGTGCAAACGGATCACGATAAAGTGCACCACAATCAACCGAGAGCATTATTAAGGGGACCACACTGACTCTCTGTCTCACTCCAACATCCCACAAGTCCAAACATTCTGTACCATCGAAAATCAAGTCACGTGCAACTGCGTCAACCCCTGCCAATTCTTTACTCGTGAATACCCGGAGATCTTGATCTTTGCTCGACACGAAAGCACGCGACCATCCAAATCGAGCGGCAATCCCTATTAAGATGGGTGACCACACGGTGGATAATCCCTCTACCTACACAAAGACATCACCTACTTCTGGAAAAGAACCACACCCGCACAAAAGACTCATAGTTTGTTGCGACGGGACTTGGAACACAGGTGATCTCGAAGGCAAAACTCTAACCAATGTGGCAAAGATTGCTCGATGCATCAGCGATAAGGATAGCTGGAAGCCGAAGGGTCAAGATGGAACGACTCAAGAGAGAGGGACTTACATACAGATTGTTCACTATCAACCAGGAGTCGGCTTGGGCACGGGGAAATTCTCAAATACTTGGGATGCCATGACTGGTAGAGGTTAGTAGTACCTCGTGTTTATCAAGAATGCTCTGTAGACTGAAAAACATGCAATTAGGTCTTTCCAAAGCTATTCGCGCAGCTTACGCTTTCATTTGTCTAAACTGGTCTACACAAGATGACCAGATAGTCCTTATCGGCTTTTCGAGGGGAGCGTTCACCGTTCGATGCGTTGCTCAATTTATAGAAGAAGTCGGATTGTTAACGAAGAGCGGATTACGCCACCTACCCAGACTCTTTAGGATATGGAAAAGACTGAGCCCGGACCAAGGCGATGACAGGTGGCGCGATTTAAAGAAGAAATGTGAAGACCTTGTGGCATGGGGGGAACTTGTAGATCCGGGGAAGGAAGATGTTCGGATTGAAGCCTGTGCAGTATGGGACACGGTTAGCGCGGTTGGATTTCCTATGGCTGCACATCTCCCACAACTACCTCGGCTCAAATATCGCACCGTGGATTATAAAGTACCCACAAAGGTCAAATTCGCCGTTCAAGCCCTTGCACTAGATGAGAGAAGAAGGCACTTTAAGCCTATGGTTTGGACCCACCTCGAAGATCAGAAGAGCCAAACCTTGAAGCAGTGCTGGTTTGCGGGAAATCACAGCGATGTCGGCGGTGGGAACAAGGACATGACTCTTGCTAACATTACTCTAGCGTGGATGATTGGCCAGCTCACTGATAAGATTGACTTCAATCTTAACAACATCTGGGCCATCACAACAACTCGGTCTTGGTCCAGACCTTCCATCTTCGATGACCCACCCTCGGCCGGGTCATCTGCCCCTGGTATCAGAACCTGCAAAGTTGTTGCAATATCCCCCATCTCATCGAAGCTCTGTACGTATTCCACGCTCAAGAATCTTATAATTAGTGTTAATACCTGCAGTGCGGTCTCAGGATTCCTGGGGATCATTCTTCCAGCGCCGGCTTGGAGGTTCTCAGTCACGCAAGATACACAAGGGGGATGTCCATTACAGCGTCCACATCTTCCATTACTTAGGAATAGCCAAGTACACAGTATTGGGTACTGAAAAAAAGGACTTGGAGAGCAATGCAATCGCTCCTCTGAAATTCGAGGGAGAGATTCTTGAGAATTGGGCGAAGCATATACTATGCGCCCATGTCAACCTCAAACAAACTCGCGATACCCACGAGCAAAATACTCTTGACCCCAGCAAACCTTTGTATAAAGAACGATTGGGAGAAAATCTATTACATGAAGCCTCATATGAATCACTAATCCCAGTTTCTGCAATACTTTCTGCATTCCACAGAATGGCGAAGGATCGCGACGACTTTGATAGCAAGCCATTAGAGTACATTTTCCAGGAATTTGAAGCGCAAAGTCAGAGGACGAACACACAGATACAACTTGCTGCGCTTCGCAGTCATAAGAATGGCACATTCAAGTTCGAGTGCATTGAACCCACACCGACAAGCTCTCTAGAACTTGTGCAAGATCAGCACCGCCACGTTTTAGTCCTGACTAGGACCTTCCCGCTCCTCATGGGACGAGCTCACGTATTGCCATCGCAAAGCCCAAATCAGAAGCAAATCAAGACCAAGATGCAGCTTTTCAAGCGACGGAACGGCGACGAGGTACTTCCATGCAAAAACTGCGCTAGAATCTGGCCGAAGCCTAAAGATGAGTAAATGGTGTATTTCTATGGCGTGGGGAATATTCTAGTATTTGATTTGAATCGGACTGTTTCGGATTAGAGCCATAGACTCTGAGAAATGAGGTTGCGCTGCACAACCAGCTCAAGTGCTGCCTCCTGGCGTTCAGTGATTTTGATGTACTCGGTGATATTACGGGAGCTCTGCTCGAACCGTGCAGCATTGCTGGCGCGCACCCAAAACGCCAACGTATCAAGCGACCGCTCGTGCACGCAATAGGCACATTCAATAGCGGGGCTGCATCTTGCTTCTTTGCTGTCAGCGCATCGTGTAGACATGTTGTCCAGACCTATCGCACTCACCCTATGCCGCCTGGTCCAACGATTGCTGTCCACGATCCGGGCAGGCTGCATCTTTGCTAAATTCCATTAAGTGTCTGATCCTGGTCGATGAAGTCCATGTCGCGAGCAAATGGTATCACGATCGAAGGTTGAGGTGAAGCCTCTCGCCGATTCAAGTCGGCATTGGCTTCCAAGCCAGTATCCGCATCGCTAGAAAGTAGCGTCGAGGCTATTGAAGTAGGTATGTTTTCTTTTTCTTTCAGGCCTTGCACTTTATCTGACATGGCTATGTGGTGCGTACTGGTGTCCTCGGGAGTAATCATAGTTAGGACTGCAGGCTTACCTCATCAACTGGGAACTTTGACCGGGATTACAACGCTGCCACGGCGAAATCTCTGCCACATACAACTTTCTACATAATTGACTCTAGGACAACGTTAGCCAATATTATTTCTTTGGCTTTCTAGGCTATCGGAAATTTCTTAAATATCCGTTTGAATTCTGCGTCGAAGCACTATGGCCACATTCCAGCCTGCGATTTTGTCTGCCTCGCTGGGCCGTGCATGGCTTCACGATTTTGACACCAAGGTCAAGGAGGCAGGACAGCAAGGGTTCAAAGGAATTGAGATCTTCTATGAAGACCTTGAATATGTAGCCAAGAAGCTCTCCAACGGCGAAAAACCGAACTTCGAAGACCTTATTGAGGCTGCTCAGCATGTTCATGAAATGTGTCAGGCAGAAGGGCTTCAGATAATCGGGTTGCAGCCTTTCCTCTTCTATGAGGGCTTGTTGGATCGCCAGAAGCATGATGCCCTTATCGAAAAAATTCACGTCTGGTTCCGCATCGTTAAAGAGATGGAAACTGTAACGATACAAATCCCGGCCAACTTCCTCCCCGCCGACCAGCTCATGGGGGATATGGATGTCATTATCAGTGACCTGCGAGAGTTAGCGGACTTGGGTCTAAAGGAACAGCCCCAAGTCCGCTTCGCGTACGAAAATCTTTGCTGGAGTACGCACATTGACACCTGGGAAAAAGCCTGGGAAGTCGTTAAACGAGTAGATCGTTCGAATTTCGGACTGTGCCTCGACACGTTCAACATTGCAGGGCGAGTTTGGGCTGATCCCACGTCACCGGACGGCAAGACACCAAATGCAGATGAAGACCTAAAGAAATCTATCCATCAGATGGTTCAGCAGGTAGACCTGAACAAGGTTTTCTACATTCAGGTAGTCGACGCAGAGCGGATGGCCTCGCCGCTAGTCGAAGGCCACCCATTTCACACCCCCGGCCAGCCACCGAGAATGAACTGGTCTCGAAATGCTAGGGCGTTTGCATACGAAGAAGATCGAGGCGCCTACCTTCCAGTGGAGGATGTTGCACGGGCGATTATCCACGATATGAAGTATAAAGGATTTATTTCCATGGAACTGTTTTCGAGAACGATGTCTGAACAAGGAGAGCATGTACCAGCGGAACATGCGCGGCGAGGAATGGCGTCTTGGGCAAAACTTGTAGATAGGCTCAACTTGAGGTAGTAGTAAGATAGGTTCATGATCGGTCTCATACACTACTGCACATATTCCTTCCGAATGGTCCATGTCTACGCCAATAATTTCTACCTTAAAAGGAGAAAAAGTGGTTTATATATCGATCTCTCCTCCCTCTACCCTAGTCTTGGACTGCTGATAGAGGTTATCGTTTTTGTCGCCAACGGCCGTCCCTACGTGACGCCAGTGCCCTGGAATATCTTTCAGAACCGTCGTCGCCTCCTGGCAATATGCGAGGCATTTGTATCCATGAGGGTAAGGTTGGAGCTTTTCCAAGTCCCAGCCTAGGTATCTGCCCAAATAAGGGCTAAGAAAAAAACCGTATCAGAGGTTAATTTTGATTAATTCTATTATCACAACGAATTCGCAAAAAGTTTGTTTCTCTAACATGGACCACTGGGACTCAGGTAGTTTCAGCCTTTGCAGCATTCATTGAATAAAACTGTGTACCGCAATAATGCGATACCACATTTGGTATCAGCCTAATTAGAAATTTATGGCTGTACTTTCTTCTGCTGCATCCAGAAGAGTCTTCCAAGCCGCATTCGCATCGAGACGAGCAGCTCGCTCATCTCCTGCCCAAAGCCTCCACTGTTCTTGAATCTGATACCCAATGACGTGAGTGCCCTCTACAGTCTGCCACCCAAGTTCCTCTGCAAGCTTTATCATTCTAGTACGTCGAGGTTTGAAGCACATGTCGAGCAAAATGCCCTTTGTGTTGCGCGAGAGGAAATACTTCAGGATTGCTGCTACATCTTTCTCCGCCTCCGTTTGCGGTTCAAAGTCTGGAACTGTACCGACAATGTAGTGCGGCGAATCCAGTCTTGAAGCCTCCTCCAAGGACTTCACGTGGATGATTGTGGGAGTGGGTACGATCTTCTGCGTATCAGTCACGAGTGCGTCCACCTCGGCATCATCGCGATTCAACAAATAAATCGTGGGACAACCAAGGTGGCTGCTGAGAGCATATGCTGCTGCGCGGCTAGCCCCTCCAGCTCCAACGATCAAAGCTGTTGCTGTACGGCTAGGATCTGGCCGAGAGCTCTCATCTCCTTTCTCAAGCAGGCATCCCTTGATACCACGCCAGTCTGTATTCGTCCCGACAATCTTATCCCCTCGGCGGTAGGTGTTGTTGCAAGCTCCGATGGTTGTCGCCAGGTCGTCCAATTCATCGAGAAGCGGCATTACAGAGTTTTTGTATGGCATGGTCACAACAAGACCAGCAGTGGACGGTTTTCGTGCGAGCGCTACAACGTCTTCGACAGTGGGGCATTCGGTACTGTGAAATGTCCAAGGAAGACCAAGGGACTTCGCAATCATGTTGTGCATTGGTGGGGCGATGGAGTGCCTGACCCCGATGCCCACAAGGTGCAGCGTTTTTGCTTCAGTGTTGTTCGCGGCCATTTTTGATAATGATACGGGTATTACGCCTCAGAATTGGTAGAGTCTAGAAAGTTACCTCTCTGTATAACTTAATTTATGTCGGCTCGTATCGAACACGACTTAGACGGTAGGGTGCTTTGTGCCGCGGACCAGTGCCGCGGACCAGGGCCTGGGGTTCCAAGTGGGGGCGGGGTACGATATGTCTGCTCGAAACTCCTCTCCTCGCCCCGACATGCCATCTGCCAAGCGCATCGCAGTATAAAGTACGCGAACGAGGCTATCGCTTTTACGCAGATATTGATGCAATTTTTCCTTTTCTAGGCTTGTTTTGAAGGAGCAGCCGCCTTGTTCTAAGGACGCAAGTTTACTCACGGTACGAAAACAGCTCTGGAGATTATTGGTGGGGTGCGCTGGGAAGGAAAATCCAGGGCGATGAGTCGCATTATCCTGGATGCGCTCGAGCTGTGACGTGTCTGTGCGTGTGATGCATGCTATTGTGGAACAAAAGAGAGTCCGAACTCTTAGAGTTCCTGTAGCTTGCACGGTATTTGTTACGGATAATCACTCTAACCGAACCAGCTTGCCAGAGCTTGAACCAATTAGCCCAGCCGACGAATACCAAGAGCTGGAGTGGGATGACGGAACACAACCTGAACACATGACGCAAGGTCACATGATCAATTCGTGGATTCGCGAGTTCGCAGACTCACGAATCCACGAATCCGAGAATCCGCACCAGTGTATAGATAACCCCAGAACGCATAGCTAGAAACCTCGTAGTCAAGCTCAGCTTTACCCAAGCCTAGTACATTACTTGCAACAGTGATCTTTCGCACACAGTGATATCCGCCGTCAAATACGCTTGCCTACCACGCCACCCAATCCCCGTCTCCTCGCATCTTCGCCGTCGCTGCATCCATAGCCCGAAGGGTCACTCGTGGACTTGCCAAGAGGTCTGTCACCGCGACCCCTTACAACTATAGTAGTATAATAGTAAGGCTTTATGTAAGGCTAACTTAGCTTAAAGGACCTCTGGGTAAAGGCTGTAAATTAGGATCCTCTAGCGACCCGACCTTCTCTTTATGCACAAGAAAATCAATATTCTATAGCTAGCAGGGTTTGCTGTGTTATAGTAGCTACCTACACTACGGCCTCTCAGCGACAATCTTCATCCCCATTCAAGAACTTGCCTGGACATAGTCCGACCTCTGACGCGGAGACAACAGCAACAACAACAAACTCTACCACACCGAGCGCAGAAAGTCCGAACATAGAGTCGCGTTCTCGGCCCAGTCCAACAGATGAAGCCTTAGTAACGATCATGGATTCAGGCGGGTTACAGCTCAAAACACAGAACAATGAAGCTGATGGGAGTGCTTCTCTTATGGAAGAGTCTACGTAGGCGGCTGTCCCTCAAGTAATCGCCTCAGAGAAGGGAATTATCCCAGGTCGCTCATCGTCGCTAACGTTGAGTTCCGCTAGGTCCGCGGGTACTGACTCGAGGCTGTGCAAGGCTGAAACAGCCAACAAGACTAGGCAAAACTTAAATCTGCAGGCCGAGCCATCCTCGCCTGCACCTATGTCGCTGCCCCTATGTCGCTGCCTAAGCGTAACAATTCATCAATGATACATGATGTTTCGATTGACTACCACTCAAAATTTATCATCAACATCTTCCGATTATATGTCCGAGGAAAACCGGCCTTCAGTAAATACAGAACAATTGTGCGGATTGGTGAAGGGTGAATCCAGCGCCGATGGATTACCAGCTTGCGCAGGTCAGCCACAGAAAGAGATAGTCACTCAGTCTATGACAAAACCTACGGGCATGGTGAGGGATGCTCGGAATGACGCGAACATTACCAATGACTCAACAGTCACAGTCTGTGGGTACGAATTCGAGCCACATTATGGTGTGTCACGCAATAGCGTTCGTGATGCATTAAAGGAAGTGTTAGATGATATGGTTTCGCATAAGAGCATCTACGATTGGGATAGGAAGCTTGGCATCACACCTTTTGAACAGCT
Source organism: Ophiosphaerella korrae (assembly GCA_028456385.1). Classification (NCBI taxonomy): domain Eukaryota; kingdom Fungi; phylum Ascomycota; class Dothideomycetes; order Pleosporales; family Phaeosphaeriaceae; genus Ophiosphaerella; species Ophiosphaerella korrae. Next base: position 121,135 of record JALNQF010000039.1, on the reverse strand, counting down.
AAAAGCAGCTGTTCAGACTTATCTTCGCGAGAACGAAAGTCTCAGTCTCAATTCCCTGCTTTCACGCACTGCCGTGGAAGAGATAGTAAGCATTGCTGGAGCTCACCACCGTCAGCCAGCGATTCAGCAAGGCGATAACATCGATGGACATCTGCTCTTTACTAAGGTATGTTTGCAATGTCAAAAATTCCGAAAGCGCTTTATTAGCGTATGCTGACCTGTCAACCAGTGTTCTTCTACGAATGGTCGCCGCTTTCTAGCCCAGATAAATCAAACTGCTACAGCACCAAACTCTGCAGCGATGCGGCGAAACGAACCGACCAGAGTCCTTCAAGGGCGAATCGTGTAAGTTGTAATTTGAACCATATACTACCGAAGCTCACAAGATCAGGTTTATTGAGGAACAAATCGTTTTCGTGGAACGTGCAGTGCTTCTAATCCTCTTCTCACTCTATGTCAGATTACAGAACGAAGACTATACATTCATCCATGCTTTCATTGAAAGGCACCTAAACCTTCGGAGTACATTCGTGTTGCCGCGCAATTGGCAACTCATGTCAACCCCACACGGCGATTCAGTAAGTACTGCTGAGCGGATTTTGCGTATGTAGCTCACCATTACAGTCTCGACAGAAGTTCTACAAACGTGTGACATTATCATGTCATCTAGTCTACCTAACATCCAAATCAAATTCTAATTCGGACGCTGATGCAGCAGTTATAGACCGATCCTCTGTCTTCCCACTTCGTCAACAGTCCAGCCAGACGCCAATATTGAACATTTTCAAGGCGTCTACGTCCATACTTCTAACTATAGTAGTTCCGGAGGAATCTGCTTTGCGCCAAGAAGAGGTGAATCTCTTGAGAAATCCAAGAGGGTTGTGGACAGTATTGGTGATCAATTGTCCACTGCGACTTGCGTCGAGCACCGTCCATGAGCCCTCGATGCATCTGACTCCAGTAGCACAATACATAAAAGGCATTGCATGCTCAGTAAATACACTGAGAATGAATGCCGAGGAGATCTATGATTATTTGAAAGATCGACTTGACGCATCAGAAGACGGCAGTCTTTTTGACGACGAGAACTTCAGCAAGTCTGAATTATATCATTGGACGATTAAGACCTGCGACACTCTACGAGAGACGCTTGTATCAAGCAAAAGGTATTTGGAGAGGGCTCTCACTAAGCAAATGAAGCAGCTGTGTGAAGGTGTTCAGGAAATAGAAAGAAGTGGGGTTGAGGCTTGGAAGACTCGACTCGAAGAAGAGATATACCTCCTCGAAGAGCTCGAGTCGCAGGTGGTTGCGCTGAACGCTCAAGTGCAGGAAAGTGTGAGTGCAAAGTATTACCCAAACGGATCTATACCTAGCTGACAGGAAGGTAGCGCAATGCCGTATGTATTCTTGATGAGCCACTTCTAACGATGACTTTCTAAAAATGATGACAGTTACACGGGGTCACGGCCGTGTTAGAGGCACGCATAGCCCTCCAGCAAGGGCGCCGACTTAAGATACTTGCTTATCTCGCAACCATATATCTTCCGCTGACCGCCTCCGCCGTACGTAATAACCGTTTGGGCAATGCGATATGAAACTAATGGTTTCAAAGTCACTATACAGCATGGCTGTTCTTCCAAGATCCGCAACACTATGGTCCTTCTTCGTGGTCTTGATCTTGTTGCTCCTCTTCACGGTATTGTTGGGTCTATCATTCAAGTCCCTACTGGCCAAAATGCGCGCTGTGACCTGGACAAAGTCCCAAACCGCGACTCAAACCCCTCATTGGCTTCAGGTCGTATCCAACATCGCCAATATTATACTACGACGCACCTGTGCCCCTTTCATTGCTCTGATAGCACTCCCGATTTTTGAGAAATATGTTACAATGCTCACCCCTTCGCAAATATATCCCTTTACGTGGGCAACTGTATTTATCGAGCCGACGGATTATCCGGAGTGGATGGACGTCAATATTTGGGGGTTCGCCAGCCTCTTGCATTTGCTCTATATCTTGTTTCGCTATTGGCCAGGTAGACTCGTACACCATGCCCTAACGCGCGAGTTGCTCTTTGTTAGAGATCAGTATAGGCTATACTTTTTATTGGGTAATTGGGCGGTGCATTGGCATTTTTTGGGGCTGGTGAGGGACGTGTTTCGTTTCTTCTTGTTGCCAGTTTGGCTCGTGCTAATCATAGTGATCGTGGGTATGATTCTAGTACAGGACATAGTCCTCGGACTGTTGAGCTGTATCAGTATGATCTGCGGTAGATAGTGCTTATTGGTAGAGGGCTGATCCTAGACGTTAAGATAGTATGGTAGTTTACACCCAACGAGAATCAAAGCTTATGCTTTCGAACTAAACTGTCCACGTCGAGCGATGCTCCTCTAAAAGCAACTGCTAATTTACTGAGCACTCATCGATGCAAATTCACCATGTCAGTTAGGAGCAGGGATGTATAATCTTTTGAATCTGAATCAAGGCTCTAATTCAGATCAATTATAAATCGAACTGTGCGATTATGATTAGATTCGCCGATTCGCACGATCAATTGCTCTGTAGACTTACATCTACTCTTCTGATGCTTTTGAAGCCTGATACTCTGTAATTTCCCCCTCTGCCTGTTTTATCATCAAATCGACGTCCTCGGCCCATATAATCTTGCCTTCATGCTTTAAGAATACGCTATGTGATAGCTTGCTCGTCAGTCCATTCTTCAAACAATCTAAACGCTGAATATTACGAGCTGATAGCTGCTCTCTCCCAGGTTGTTGCTCTCCGCGCGCCGCTGAACACTCTCTCTGCCTCAGCTGACATCAGTGTTGCATTCAATATTCAATATCCAAATTGACCTTATATTGAAAAGAGTCAGTATTAAAGAAGTTCATATTGAGTATTAAATATTGAATATTGAAGATATTGAGTATATCGAGAAATCTAGCTAGGCATACTAAGGTTTTGTAAGTCGAATCCATCCTCCTCTTGCGAATCCTTTAATTCATCTCATAGCGCTACTGTCAGATGTGACGCTGCCAGCTGAGCTGGCTCGTGAGATTCAGATGGCGATCGCGATCGCGATCGATTAGGCACGTGCGCCACTAGCTAAGCGAGTCAATCAACAGATTCCAGGTACACCTGGAATCTGTGGCGACGCACCAACTCAACTACTGCGCATCAACACACCAGCGCCAGCCGGAGATCTGAGATCCGGCCCCAACACGGCTACCGTCAGTATGATGGCTCATCACGTCATAACCTGACTGCGTAGAGCCGATACATGAGCAAACCACGAAACTCGAGATAAACGGCTCTCCATCACCGAGCCGCAACTGCGCAGAGACGAGTATATAGATTGGAGACAGAGCAATCAATCAACTCAATTCGAATCAATTCAATCATCCACATCATCAATCAGTGACCGTCAAATCCAACACGTGGGTGCTGTCGGATTTTATGGTCACTGATTGATGATGTGGATGATTGAATTGATTCGAATTGAGTTGATTGATTGCTCTGTCTCCAATCTATATACTCGTCTCTGCGCAGTTGCGGCTCGGTGATGGAGAGCCGTTTATCTCGAGTTTCGTGGTTTGCTCATGTATCGGCTCTACGCAGTCTGGTCATGACGCGATGAGCCATCATATTGACGATAGCCGTTATTCATGTGATTGCCGAATCAGATCTCAATTCTCCAGCTGGCGCTGCGGCTCTCCAAGGATGCGCCGTAGTTGAGTTGATGAGTTGTGGTTGTGGTCGAGTTGATGGCGAGCTAGTATCGCGCACTAGCATCGCGCACTAGCATCGCGCACGCGATGCCAGATCGATCGCCACCGCCATCTCAATCGTCATCTGAATCGATTCATGAGCTGGCTCGTACGCCGGCTCATTTGACAGGTGCAAAAATGAAGGCTTAACTAGTAAGGTTGATGTGGCCGTGGTAGCGAATTCAACGAGCTTTTGGGTCCTAATTGATTTGATATTGCTCCCTAAGGTAGTTTACTTAGTTAGGTAGGGTTATGTAGCTACGTCTCTTAGACTATTTATCCACTCTGTTGGCTTCTAAGGTAATAGAAATACATATTCTCTTAGGTACTTATTCAAGGAACTCCTCAAGGAAACTATTTAACTGAAGAAAACTCTCTCCTCACTATTTTTAGGGATATATTAATAAAGATATTCAGGTAGATTTATCCATAGAGTAGCTTACTAGAATCTTTAAACAGCTACCAAATCTAGAGACACTTTATATATTTTATTACTCCGTAGAGTCCGGATAATTTTTAAACGTAAGCAAGTCTGTTTAAATAGAGCTTAAGAGTAGAGTACACCCTATTGATCTTAGTGCTATAAAACTACCGGCTACATCCCTACTTTACTCGCTTTCTGCCATTTTCCATTTACCCTAACAGAGCCCAACAAAACTTGGCTCGAATTTCCTGGCGGCAACACGTTGACCAGGCTAGCCGTAACCTTCGGAATGGCGTAGGGCACACCAGGTTGTAGGTTAACTTGGTCCCCGTTCCAGTAGCAGTATAGAGTATTGTCGGGGTCAACGCAATGCGAGTTCGGATCCTTGCTCCAGTTGAAGGTGCCGGATCCATCGAAGTAGATTCTGCGTGTCGAAGAGTAAGTATGCATAGTACGCCTGCTCTGGAGACGAGGTGGTCGGGGATAATGGGATGAGTGGGACTTACGGCTGCTTCGGATCCTTATCGTTGCACTGCCAGACTTTGTCCTGGGTGAAGACATAGGTGAAAGGATTAAAGGAGTAGGTGCAGCTGTCAGGTCATACACTTAGGCAGCTAGGTTAAGAAAGTTTGCTGAGTTCATCCAGTTTTCTCGAAATAGGTCAGGTTTGGAAGTTTTTTAATCTACCGTATTGGCCATAAGTCAGTCTAATTGTCAGTCAATGAAATAATAGAGCGGAGGGGCATGCGTCTTTGCTGTCGAGTGACACCAGTGCAAATTCGTACTGAGAATCATTCGCGATAGACTGACAATTTTCATAGCTTTACATGGATTGAGCCACTCTCATGGTAATGAGTGACCTGAGGTGGGCGTGTTCCGGATGCATCGTATGGGAGTACGTTAGTACGGCCCTGCGTCGCTCCTAGACACAGATGCAACTACAAAACAGTCTTCAGAGTGATGTGTTGTTGTTCTGCAATGCACCTCACCAGCGAGTTCACATTACATGTATTATCCTTGCAGCGCACACTGCTGCATATTATCTGCATAGCGTATTTGGCTTAAGAAGAAAAATAGTAGTTGTCGCTTCGGCTGCGACTCCCTGCAGTATTTTGCTATCCGACTGCGCCCCGCTGCTTCAATGTAGCTTGACCGAAAATCCAATAATAGTCAATAAATGTTCCGAACAAGGATCGCCAATTGGGTATAGCTCAAACCTAGATCCGGATATTTCAATATAGGCTCGAACTCCATACCAACCGCAGCTTCACTACAGCAGGTTGTTAACCTCGTGCTACAGCCACGATGCGGCGATTCAGAGTTGCGTCAATGACCGGACTAGAAAATTTCAGCAGCACTACTAGTTGTGAGCACATGCAGCAGCAAAATTGCCCCAACAACGATTTTTATTTTGTTATAGTACGTCGTTTTGGATAGTATAGAATATGCAACGCACAGTCGAGTCCTCACCAAATGCTAAGAGTAAATAAACAATACAAAGCAGAAAGGAGACCGTGATACAATAGTAAATCCATCAAGATTGCGCAATCATATACCAGAAAGGCCGAATTAAGTACTGCTGAGATACTTGAGATATCTTGCGTAGCCTACGCGGTGCGCTGAGCTTAGAGAACAGATTGTGGCATATGCCACGCCTTGGCTGCGCGTCGCTCACTTTAATTTTACTAGCACTAAGACCGTGGATTGCATATTGTACACAAGCCTCAACATCAGCTATCTTGGGCGCTGTGTTGGAGAGTTATCGTGTGTTGAAGTTGGGGTGATCCATTTGGGTTGGGTGGCCCGGTAGCCCATGCGCGAGCTTTCTCCCCTAGTTACATCAGATAAGGCAGCAAGCATCAAACTCACTACATTTCAGTAAATAGCCATTCACGTCAGATGCCATCTAGCCCTATGCCAAGAAATTCTGCTAGAAATCCCCCACGGCGACCCACCGCCATGGCTGTGCTGCTTACGCTGACTATTCAAAAGTGAAAAAGTGTGAAGTCTAGCGCTGGCGCACAGATACTCGAGGGCGAACTTAGAAGCCTTAGGGAAAAGCTCAAATGAGATTTTTTTTGGAACCGCTCCGACGTTTACCCAACAAGTGAGATTTTAGCGCGCCATTGCGGGGTACAACCTGTCGTCCTCACCTAGGCACCCACAAGAATCGTTCCGTGGACGACCAGGGCCATCACAAGCTGCGCCGCGATGACAGTGCTACCCAGGATGGATATGCATCCGACGCAGAAGACAATGAAGTAGAGCAGCTCGAGCGGACGTTCGTAGAACCACATGCGGTCGCCGTACGGGCGATCGTTCTTTTCACGCCCCGTGATGCGGCCGTCGGGGATATACTTGAAGTCGAGCAGCGAGCCACCCTGGAGGCCGTACTTGGAGTGGATGATGGCGTTGTGCAGGGTGTCACGGTAAAAGTCGATGGACCAAGCATCGAAGAATGGGAGCCAGCGCTGGGCCGTCGCGAGGGCGACGACAAGCCAGCAGTGGCCCTTGAAACAGGCGTACGGGTACCAGCCTGGCTTGCCCATGCCAAGCTGGTCGCAGATCTCGTCGCCGTTGAGCCAGCGGCTGCCGGCCTGGATGAAGCCGCCCGAGATGTTGATAGGCGGGAGGTCCTTGAGGGCCTCGACGAAGTTGTGCCCGACGACGAGCGACGACGGCGTCACGAGCAACTCGTTGTAGCTGAGCGACTCCATGATAGCCTTAGCCCGGGGCGTCGTTGCAAAGAAGTCGGGAGGGGTGCCGATAACGTGCGCGACATACCTCCAGAGCGCGATGTAGTCGTCGATCTCGCCTTGGGCCGGGCGGATGCCCATATGCGGCAGCTGCTGCCACGCGTGGTTGCAGCTGAAGGTGGTGATGGCATGGATCGAGTCGAGCGTGTTCAAGGGCACGCCGTGGACGGTGGTGTCGAAGTAGGCATGGCCCTTGGCCTCAGCCACCCGCAGCATGCGCTGTTGCACCATCGAGTGCAGTAGCCGCACGCGAACCGTTGTTTCGTGGCCCTTGCCGCCCGGTTTGATGAAGGCCAACGAGTGCGTCACCTCGAGCACGAGCTGGAACGTCTCCAGCAGTCGCCGCCGTAGCGACCGCGTGCTGAAGCCGCCGGTACGCAGCAGCACCTCGACGACGCTTGCGGATGCTGAGTTTTCGCCGACGAACCCCTGGAGCGCGAAACCAATGATGTTGCCCAATGCGTAGCGGTAGAAGAAGCGCTGTCCACGCTCGAGCTGTGCCCAGTCGACCCAGTCGGGCACTGTGTTAACTTGGGCCCAGAACTTGCTGAGCGCCTCATCGTGCTCCTGGTTGGCCTTGAGTGTCGCGTACATATCCAGTTTGGTTGGCTGCTTTCCCTGTTGCTTGCGGGCCTCCTGCTCACGCTGATAGATCTCCTGGATCTTGTTAACAGTAGCGGCGCCGAGCTCATCATGCTCGAATCGGAGGGGGTCTGTCTTGTTCTTGGGGATGTGGTCTTTGGTCCAGTGGAAGGAGTAGTTACCGACAGTGCGGAGGTCGCCCCCGCCAATGTCGGAGCTTTTAAAGCCGCCCATGGGTCTTGAGTAGGAGAGAAGTAGACAACTATGTAACTCCGTGGACTATATTGCTGTCTGGTATAGAGCTAGATCAAGACGCAAAGCGCAATAAGATACAGAGATAGCTGGGTTTTCACGATAGGGATGTAAATACGAAGATGTAAAAACGGGGCCCGTGTGTTTAATAGATAACTCTATTCGTCCCTCGAATAAGCTGAATAAGAAGGAGCCATAATATGTAAAGAGAAAGAGCCGGAGTCTGAAGGGAGCTCGACAATGGGGAAGTAAGCCTTATCAGTAAATAAGCGCTAGGGTGTTGTCCGTAGGAACAACAAAGAGCTATGGAGAACTACCTATACGCTGTGCAGATATGTACATCCCGATCTATTAATTGCCTAGCACGACCCGCGAGCAAAGGCGGGTTTTCCTCGATACCCCACACTCGGGCTATGAAAGAATGCTAGCCTCGTTAAGTAATTCACTAGCTGTAAGAGACTAGCATTTTCTATTTGCGTATCTCGGGATTGCCTGTCTAGGGTCGAAGGGTAGATCCTTCATACGCGTGCGTAGCTAGTGATTATATCTCAGCCACAAAAATCTCCTACTATGGCCTAGCTTCCGAATTATACACCGCTTCCACCTTTGTTAGCCCCAATCTTATATTAGGACTGTCAACCTTAGAAGTTCCGATTTTTACTTCTTTGGGTTAGAAACTTTAAGCAGACTTGAAAATCTTGTAAGGATCTATTCGGCGACTCCCACAAATCCCATGCGAATTTACTGATGCCTACCTAGATTTTCCTAATAACCTTAGCTAAAAAGGATTTCCTAACTTCCTTACATTTCCAACATTACGCAATACTATATTATACCTTCAAAATCCGGTGTGTTCGTTCGGACCCTCTTCTCACTACAAGTCGGCGAATAGAAACCACAAAACGATCAACGCATTTGGCTCTTCCAGCCTGGTATCTGTCCTACCAAGTATACCGCTAGTCCCTAGAGTCGCTTGATCTCTTGTCATTCCTCATCCATCTTTTTATGCTCCTTCCTTCCCTCATTCCTTCTTTACTTCACACTCTAGCTGGATATCTTCTTCTTCGTCTAACCCTATTGTATCTACCTCATATTACATTGTACCCGCAGAAATGGAAGACAGAACCGTTGTCACCCTCCCCGACATGTTTAGGTGCTTTCTAGTTCAGGAACCCAGGGCAAACGAGGGATACCAAGCAGCAAAGATCGAGTCGGAAGAATGGCTTGCAGCGTAAGCAGTCCCCTTGCCAGATGTCTAGGTGCAAAGGGCAAGCCGTACCCTAACAGTACCAAACAGGATATGCGGCTTCACGCCCAGTATGCGCAAGAAAGTTAACGCCTGCGACTTCTCGTGGTTCATCTCCATCGCGGCACCAGACGCCTCCGCGGACAGGTTGAAGACCCTGTGCGACTGGGGAAACTGGGTCTTCCCCTTTGACGACAGTAAATTCTCATTCCACCATCTCATAACAAGCACGTTGCGTCTTGCTTGAATTTGTTTTTGAACTAACACTCCTTGATATTGTAGTGTTTGACTCTGGTCATCTGAGGACCGACCTTCCCACATCTCAGCGTGTTCTTGACAGCTTGATGGCCAACATGATGGGTAATGAATTTGTTGGGTCTAAGCTCCCTGTTGTCAAGGCACACGATGATGTTTACAGGAGACTTCAAGTAGGCTCATCTTTCGGCACCCAGAGGCGATTCGCCCGTGCAATGCAACACTACACGTTGGGTGTGGCGTACCACGTCGAGCATTTCACCATCAATCACATCCCCTCCCTGCAGGAAATGCTTCAGACACGGCAGCTATCCGTCGGCGTCGCGCCACTTTACCACCTCGTCGAGTACGCCCATGGTCTTCAGCTTCCAGACGAGGTCTTTGAGCACCCCGTCATCCAGAAATTGGAACGCCTCGGTGCCGACTTTGTCATCCTGTACGCCGCTTCACATGTCTTCCACGCCACCTGATCCCGAATGCTGACTGTTTTACACAACAGCTCCAACGACATTCTCTCATACCGCAAAGAAGAGGTAAGCTTGTACCAACGGTGCCTGTACTAGCCGATAGATCAGCCCTGACCATTTTCGCTCACAGAGCGAGGACTGTCCCTTTAACATGACTGCCGCTTGCCGCTTGCTCGGCCAGTCGGCCCAAGAGGCCTTCGACACGGTAGGCGCCTTACTCGAGCAGCGCTACATTCAATGGGACCAGGCCATCGATCGCCTCCCTAGCTGGGGCGCCGAGGTCGACATCCAAGTCCGACGCTACATCGAGGGCATCCAGAACATTGTCCAGGCCAACATCAGCTGGAGGTAAGTAACTTCATATATTTGCCCATGTGGCATGCGCTTGTCGTTCCATAATAGTAAACTTACGCCCGCCTACCCGCCAGTTTCCGCTCCAAGCGATACCTTGGCGAAGAAGCCCTTGAGGTCCGCCGCACCCGCAAGATCGACGTCATGATCAGCCCTCCATACCTTAAGACTATGAGCACCTCTACCAAGACTCAGTCAGAGCTTCAAACAAAGTGGGATGGGAAGTTTAACTCACAGCGAGCGCTGTGTGATAACCCAATTGCAATACAAGCTTAGTCCTAACTTGTACAAAACATGCGTTAAATATAGAATACAAGATGTTGAGGTATACAGCTTTAGCGAGATTGGCTTCTGGATGGGTGTCGCTAGCACGTAAAAGGTGCTCACTAGCTCTGATACTATCAGTCGGCCAGCTGTCGCACAGCCTGCCAATCGTGAGTGGGCTAGGAAGATGTTTCTTCGCGATACTCATGGCGACTTGTCTGTACAAGTTTGTTGTAAGAGGTACGGGGTGGCCGATGGTAGAGTGCGACAGACTTGGGTGCGCCATACTGCTAGAGATGCAATCCATTGCACTACTGTATATAGTCGCTGTGTAATTTTGGGAGGTCTTCTTCGACATGCTCAAAAAGGAGCTTACTTAGCCACTCTCTCAATGATTCAATGCCAATGTTTCCTTTTGGTAAGCATTTGAAGTTCGACTGCCGAAGGTAAAATGCTTCAGCTGCATTGCGTTCGGCGCAGGTGCTAGCCTCCTCCCCGAAGCTTCGATTCTAGATATCGTAAGCCCAGAGATGTTACGTTGTTTGATTTCACGGCGTCTTTGACGACTAGGTCAGTCGAGAAACAGCATAATATAGAAGCCTTAATTCGTATATCATTCATTTCATCGGTATATCTACCTTGCACTTCGTCATTTCATACGCTCGGGCCCATTACTATCCGAGATCCCAGATTATAGACGCATCATCGTGATACATCTCTGTTGGCGCGAGTCATCGTCCCACCGAATCGAATGGTCGAAATACTAGTGCTGACAGAGGATGATTGCGAGGATGCCACTATACTACTGCTGTATCCATGGGAAGGGTAGCATTTTCGGAAGGCTATTGATATTGTAGAAGTTCGATATTGCTGATAAAAGAGCCCTACTTCAAGGTTATGGCGTCCAGTAAATTTGTGTTACAGGCTGGTCATCTCTTTGATGTTAAATGCCTCGATCAAAATGACAATAAAGTCCCTAATTTATAGATCCTGCAGAGGCTTGGAAGAAAATAAACTGATGGGGGATTGAAAACACTGGTAGGCTATCAAGGAGTACATGACCGATTCGGTAACCATAAAGAATAACTATGTCAAGCTCTACGAGTACTCGCGTGCGATGTTGTTCTTGATTAAGCCCTCAGAGTCTAGAATTATTCACTGAAATTGAGCTCTGGCATTTCTCAGGACTAGGCAGTATGATACCGCGTTGACCAATACGGATTATCCTGCTTTTGAGGATGACCACTCAGAAAAAGCACTACTCTGCGCGGCAGAAGCTCTGCATCACCTAAAAAGATATGAAGACTGCTTGGAAGTGATCAAGGCTCTCTGCGATAGATTTCCAAACAATGAGCAAGCAGCTCAAGTGGTGTATTGCATACGACCTCTATGAGACGAAAAGTCTACGGGGAAGTATAACTTGCTTCAGGCAGAAGCGGAGAAACTAATTCCTCCGCATCTAGACCACGCTACATATACCCGGCAAGTAGAGATCAAAATTACGAAGAACAAAGGCCGTGGTCTATTTATGGCCAAATTAGCAAAGGCTGGGGACTTACTGCTGCGTGAGAAAGGTTTCGGCCATCTAAATATCAATCAATAGGGTTACAGAAATGCAAGGCTTTCCGTCCTGATAAATCCAAAAACGATTTCGAGGATTTATGAGTAGCTAGGTTGACCTTCGAATTTAGGTGCAGCAACTATTAAGGGGGCCTTCTATCACGCCACAAATTTTTTTGAATTGAACCATAGCAACTACAAAGTCGACATTAAGTCATTAAATGGAAAGCCCATAATAGATTGGTACATTGCTCAAACACCATAAGTCTTAGTCTCATTGGTTAATTGTACCAATTAGGACGGATCATGTCTTTGAATGTTCTCGACTGTCCTATTTCAAGCCTAGGGGTCAGCAAGACACCATAACCTGTTAAGAGTAGAGGAATGGCCTATTTTGCTCATGCGGCATCTAGATCACAGACCGTAATACGTTCGCGGGTTAGGAGCACTCCTTTACGGAGCGGTCAGGATTCACGAGTAAGGTTTTTGTTGGTAACGCGGTTACAAGAGAGCTGGATGTTCCCGCAGGGGTGCGAATGTCGGCGGGGAGGTAGGATACCGGAAGTTTTCATCCTGAGGGTGGAGCAGCCCGGGAGATTGGTAATTAATCATTCCGGGCCGGTCACACCGCTTTTGTAAAAGCCGAGGCTCTTGGTGTGAGGGCACAACATGCCTTGCAGCCTTGGTTTTGCGGCGCGGGCAACCGCCCCGGCGTCTTCGAATGCATAACAGGAGCCTAGCGAAGTTTGAGTAAGATGTGACCTTCGACTAAGAGTATTTACTGTGGCATAGTATTGCTAAAACAAAAAGCTAGGTCGGATATCTTATCTGCTATGTGACTACGCGCGACTACCAGCTTAAGCACGTGTCTCCAGCCCCCCGAGGTTGTCCATTGATCGGAAATCGGTTGGATCTTGCAGGTGGAGACAAAGCCCCAGGATTCTCTCGCAGATGGCTCGCAAATATGGGTAAATCGTTTACACTAAGATCCGGGGCACAAGATTCATCTTGCTCAATTCTCATAAGGTCAAGGAACTAATGGACAAACGACGAAACAAGTATTAGAATTATTCTTGTGCGAGTTCTTCCCGGGAAGTCAAAACACCGCATTATTGGTCTTGTGGTCTCCATTGCATACTATAGCAAGAAATAATGGGCTCATATATATAGTATTACCAAACATGCAGTAGTTGGGTTCATGCGATTGATGGAAAGTCCTGATGCTCTCGAAGGCTCCAGGACGCTGCTGTTTATCCTAGAAGAGTTAAATCCCATGCCGCATTCATAATAGACTAGTATGCTCAAGTTCTTCTCTGTTCGTGACCGGGGAGCGATTCCAAAAGGCTTTCATAAATAAGTCTGGTAGATGTCGGGGAAGGCACCTCGTAGAACGTTGCGCTGGGGCTCTGCTACGGATCCGGAAACGAGCTTGAGGTGGCTAAGCAGAGCTACATTGACTAAAACGAATAAATGACATTCCATCATTACTTTCACAGGAATCTAGCGGCGACCCTTTCTCGCAATTAGTGAAACCTAGGCTTAGTGTCCTCGCAATTTCCATAGATTCTACCAGAGTATTAGTTCTGATAGTAATATCCCATGTTACTTCCCCTAGGGACTTATTATTTCATTCCGGAATTCTGTATATTCTAAATTTTAAGACTATAATATCATACCCCTTATATCTTTAAAAGACTGAGGATAAATAAGTTTTTAATCAGTATTGACCGATATCCATCCGTTGTAGATCAACGCCAAAGCAATATAACTCACTGCGTCGTTGGAGTTGCTACTAGAGGTTCCAACGGGCTTACCAATTTAGTACTTTCTTTGCATCTACTCATCTAATCACTGCCTTCACATTAATCATGCAGTATTTGTTATCCTTCGTCACTCTGAAGTGATCTTTGCAAAAAAATAACGGCCTCATCGACCGCCAGCATTTCTAAAAAAAAATTAATCCTCGTTCTACAATAAATAGTCGGTTGCTGCTTTTGATCTCACCTTCGTTCTGTCAGCCGCTATGCAGTTGACTATAGAACACATGGTCGGATCAAGTTTACCGACTATAACGGGTATATCAGATGTTGGCTAGAAAATCTTTGGCATCCACTGCGCAATTAGGTGTGCTGGTTCCCTACCCTCGAAGTGCTAGGGCCGGCTGCAAAGCGGCAAACCTAGACATCATATTATTGGTTGAGCAACTGTGGTAGCTAATCGAACCGGTGTAAACTCGTAAATGTCTGAATAGAACGAAAACCTCAAATCAGTGTTGTAACACGATATCCATATAAAGCCTACGCTACTTTTGAGACGATTTGGATTATAATATTCGGGTAACACCCGGGAAACATTAACAGGATGGCCAAATAGTCAAAGTCAAAGCTACTCTACAATTTATAAATCTAACAGGTATATAGTTGCAAGTGCAGGGTCCATAAGTCTTAACTATGGCAATCAGGTGTGTTCAACAAGGTGCCAATTTGTGACAGTTGAACTCCCTCTTCAGGCTAATATTTTCATTCGCTCTCAGTCCACTGGTAAATCACACTTTCTCGGTTACCACTTTTTTGGGGAACGGGTAGTGCTCGTAGACGTATTTCCACACCAGCAATCTTTCTCATGACCGACATACTCCGGTACAGAAAATCAAGATTTTCTCTATCCTTTGCCGCGCCATGGTGGTTCTAGTGAGCGGCCACATAGCCGCATTCGCAACTAATAGCCACGATCTCGGGATGTTTGATTCTGAGATTTGCTCGAGCTAAATATAGGGTGATGCGATTATACTGGAGGCAAAAGCCAGAACGCTCGACCGCTCCCACGAGATCAAGGTAGTTGGCATCATCTAACTCGTAGAATCGGTTTCCCGCGTCTAGGTCATCTTACTAGCATGGTTGCAAAAGTGCGCAAATTTCTTTCAGTGCGGTAGCATTTCTTCCTCGACTTTTCTGAGACGTGAGCCATAATATTGCCATAGAATATGGACTCAGCAATTATAGGCAAAGTTAACAACTATACGACACGTAGATCTTGCTTTGCACACTAGTGGCCATCATTATGTCCATATAGCTAGCGAAAGCAAACGATGTTTATAAGCCACGAGCCTTATCTTAGTAATTCACAACATAGTCAGATAGCCGAGACGGTTTTGCTTTGAGAGTACCAAGGATCTTGTAATACCAAAGGTATACCCTTTAGGATAGCAGTGAAAAGAAACAATGTGCAGGATTTCATATTATAACTAGTACTCATCCAAGTACCTAAGCTATTCAGTGCGTGCCGGAAACCGATGTGCAACTCATTTCGGCACGGCTACAAGCCATCTCCCGAGCCCCCTTAACTAGTTACCGCGCTTTGCACGCACAGGTTAGAGAACAGGAAGAAATAGAGGATGGTCACGTGCTTCCAGAATTATCGACCCTTTATCTCCATTCCTCACCGTAAATAGCGCACTTTTGTTCAAACTCCCCGCTAATTAGCTATTATGAGGTCAAATTAACGTGAATAATTATATCGCTAAGACTACCTAACTGGTTCACGACTGTGCACAGTAACAATTAAATATAGGTGGATTAGGCTTGAAGCTTGACGTGACCCCACTAGTTGGGCGCAAGATTATGCATGATCCACTATTCGACCATGAGAACCAGCGCTCTGCTCATCCAACATTCGCCACGGAAGTTCTGACCTAGAGGCTAGTGATTTCTTAAACTAGTGGAACTATACCGCCGATTTACTACACTTCGCCGTGAACTCGATGCCACAAGACGGTGCGCTTTGCACCTGGTGCCAGCTAGTCTTTTCATACTCCTCCTGTAACGTACTTGACAAAGAGTTACATACTGTGGAGGCGTATATCCGAAATGATTCGCTTCCCGAACTACCAGCCTTACAAAAAGAGGCCTCTGCTGGCTGTTCCTTTTGCGTCGAGCTTAAGGATCGCATATCCGAACAACACGGGCAATATCACATTGGTCCTAATATTATCATTGGCCCTGCAACTTTAATTCATGAGTCATTGTGGGAGAGCGATCTCACGCCAGAGCAAGAAGGCTTGTGGATGGTCAAAATTGCGGTGCGATGCGCAGACTTGGACAACATCAACTTCACTTTACACTTTGACCTCTTTGCCCACCCTAACTCGTGGGCAAGCAATAAACTGCGAATAAGACGCAGGCCTCCTTTTGCGAACCGGCTCTCGCCAGAATGTATCGCTCAACTACAGCAGTGGATCTCGAGGTGCGATGACCTCCATGAGCCATGCAGGTCTGGCGATGAGGACTTCTGGCCGACGCGCGTAATAGATGTCTGTCCTTCGGGAGGCTCTGTTGATTGTAGATTGATTTTGACGTCTGGCAGGGCATCAAAATATGTCGCCCTGTCACATTGCTGGGGCCAGCCTGGGCCTAATATAAGGACGCTACGGACAGTAGCAAGCACCGTTGACTCGCATATGAAGGCTATCCCTTTAGAAAGGTAATCATCCTACTTTCAGATCGTACAGTACTGTCATCCACTGAACATGATCAGCATGCCACTCAACTATCAACACGCTGTTTTCCTGACACGAGCTCTTGGTTTCCGCTACCTCTGGATCGATTCGATTTGTATTCACCAAGACTCAGCCGAGGACTGGGCTGTCCAGGGTTCACAGATGGACAAGATATACAAATGCGCATGGATCACTCTTGCAGCAACCTCTGCATCAACTAGTGAAGATGGGTTTCTCCAATATGCGCTTCAGGATCGTATGTTTACCTTCCAAATTCCTTCAAATGCAGCCGAACATGTTCCATCAAACTATCTTGAAGTACATGGGCGCTTCATGGAAAACATGGATAGCACACGATACGAAGTAGACGTCGAAGGTACCACGTGGAACAGCCGTGGATGGACTCTCCAAGAGCGATATCTTGCACGTCGCGTAATTCATTTCAGTCGAAGTCAAATCTTCTGGGAATGCAACGGACGCAACAAATCCGAGTGTGGACAGCGGATAATTCATCTACCGTTTTCGATAACGAGAAGTTTTGAACCGGCTGATTCATCCAGTAAACATTCGTCCGAAAGCGACATTTTAGAGGATGACACAAGCGAGATATCAGGATCCGTTAGAAATGTGGCCGAGGCCCTTGAGATTGGGCCTGACTCGGACCAGGGTTACCAAACTACCCAAGAGAGATCCAGGCTATACCTCTGGTGGTTTCAGATTGTTGCTAATTACAGCAGGCGGAGACTTACTTATCCGTCCGATAAACTCGCTGCAATTGCTGGGCTTGCGAAGGAACTGAATGCAACATACCTGGATATCACTCAATCCGAGGACCAGTATCTATCCGGTCTTTGGCGAGGTGCACTAGCAGACTGTCTTCTCTGGATGCCTGAGGACCCTGATGTCATGGAAGCCCCAGAATTGTACAGGGCACCAAGCTGGTCTTGGGCACGTTGGGATGGAGCTACCATACCTTGTCCTCGAGATTCACCCGAACTAGATCAAGGATCCAGCCTGGTTCAGTACGTGGCACATGACATTGAATTGAACTCCGAGAATACGTTTGGTGGTGTCAGCAAAGCTAGTCTAATGCTTCGAGCTGGTGTTACAAATGTGCGCATTCAAGGGCCATGGGCGCGAGATACTAAGGATTGGAGATACGACATGATGCTTCCCGATACGGATCGTATTGTGGGTGTCGCAACCTTGGATGGGGAAGACGCATCTGCAGTTGAGAGCGACACAGTATTTGCGATGCAGGTCAAGGTCCAGAAGCCAAACAACGGCCCAGCTAGACTGCTTAGCTACAGTGGTCTACTGTTGCGAGGAACGAAAGAAGATCTCACCTTTAAGCGAATAGGTGTATTTATCCTCGACGAAGAGTATCTTGATATATTTCAATATACGCAAAAAATTCATATCATTCTTATCTAGAAATAAAGGAATAGTTTATTAGGTTAGGATCATAAGGTATATACTGACCCCCGAAGTATTGAAGACCCTGAGACTACAACAGTATTAGATACTATACTAGTACCACCAGGGTGTTATAAGGGATACTACTAGGCTTATACTAAATTTGATATCTAAAGGACTATAGCAGATAGCAGTAGATAGTGTACTTGTGTGTGGAGGATGGTAGCTCAACTCAGCCCTTAGTTTAATAGGATGCAAGAAATACAGCGTTCCCAATTACAACAATAGGAAAATTTAAGAATTTATTGTCCCATTTACTATATAAAACCATAGATCAACCCTAATCTGCAGCGAAATAGGAATATACTTATTGGGTTTGACAATGACCTTTGACAATTAAGCTCTAATTGATAAGGATTTCTAGATATTGCGGAAATAAAGCTCAAGAGTAATTAGGCATCGATTAATGTTACGAGTGTAACCAGATCCATAAGCCCACTCTGGCTCGAGCCAATAGACCCCGACAGCGGGGGAGAGCTTGAGTGGGATGGCGCAACCGAGCATAACCTGAACACGTGATGGCTTCGTCGCTTCGCGTGACGAAGCAACGAAGCAACGATTTACAACGAGTATATAGGTGCCTCTGTGCGCAGTGTAAAAAGGTTGTAGTCAAGAACGGATTCACTAGTATACCTACAGTTGCACACTTGACCTGCTTGTGATACTTGCCTACCACCCAACCCAACGCCATTCACGTCCTCTTGACCTCTAGCCCGAATAGGCAAGGTTCTTGTCTTCGACATAAGCTTGCCCGTTACAATTACTGTATTGCTAACCTAGATCTACTCTTATTTAAGGGTTGATCTCTAAAATAGGGCATCCTCGCTCTGCTATACATTTCTAGGTATAGTAATTAGAGTCTAGATACTTATAAGGTAGTATAGAGTATAACATATCCACTAGTTAGGTATTGTAACTGGTTTCTTAATTAGGAGTATAGTATAGGGGTCTTATATAGACTTCTAAGGTATGATTTTGCCATGGAAGAATATTCTTAGTTGAGCATGATTGAGGGCATATAGCATCCACGTAGAACGCGCCATTTTTGGAGTGTGGCATCTAGATGACCCATATACTGTAGACAGGCTAATAACCCACCGATCAGACTCATATCCTGCCGCCTTATCTGCGATCATTCTCATCTAACTGGTGGACTCAATGCTTTGACAGATCCTCATGATATATCCTTTCAATTATGCCTCCATTTAGACTAACAGGGGCGGTCAAGCGGCTCCGCTGAGTATCTTGGATAACCGTCAGATCGTATCTCACTAGAACAGAGATTTATTGCTATCGGTTTATTTGCCTATAGATCCTTAACTTGAAACCCTTATTTGCAATGATACCTGTGTTGCTACAAATGCAACAATCACGACACTCGTCATAATAAGTAGATTTGGGCGGAGCACTTTGTACTACGCTCCCGAGGACCTCAACCCTGAAATAGAGTTCGATCAACTATTATATATGGCATTTTGGTGAAGGTTGACAACCAATTTCAGCTTGGATTGTTGTTGGAGCATAGTTCTCTGTTGATAGTACAAATATCAACAACGTATGGACCAGCAGCGATTGGTCTTGAAATATTTTCGAAGAGAAGCATCCGCAATTCCGTTCGCTTATGTTCCAGAGATGCTTCCACAAGGTTGAGAGTTTTCGTTTAGTGATCCAAAGGCTAGGAGAATTACTAGTTGATGTGTTGGGAGATTTTCGTCAAGATCAAGAAGAGAAGGTTGGTACGCTGCTCCAATTAGACTGATACTCTAAAAATAGTACTGGACCCTCTGATATTTTGTTTTTAAGGTCTGGGAGGCTTTGTGTTCTTTGATGTTAGTCTCTAAGACTAAGGTTCGCGAAGCCTTGCTATTAATAAAGCTAAGGCAATCTAAGGGGTGAAACATCGAAATAAAACTGCTGTTGGGGCGAGCATAAATGATTTAAATTGAGAATTTGGGAAGTTGCGCAGTTGTCTTGGTTTGATGGGCCTGTGTCTTGGGCAACAGCCGCGGAGAAGCAGAAGTCTGGAGGCGTCGTGAACATTGAAATTTTATGAAGGGGAACGGGTTTAAGAAGAAGAAGTATTGTATTTCTGAGCCCAGATCAGATAGGTTCTATGTAGCTGAAAATGGGCCTAGATCATGTGATAGAGGGATTAGCCGAGGGGCGGTTAGTGGTGGCGCAATTAATAACTGGCTATCGCTCGCCAAACTGTGAAGCGGGGCTGTGGCTAAGGAAAACGAGCTTCAAGTAACTACCATGTTACATGCTCGCACCAAAACTACCACAATTACATACCATGGTTACCTTGATCTAACTAGCAGTAGTCTGTTGATCATAAGGTGTTTTGCGTCGATATCACAATGAGCAATCTTCATCATTTCATGAGCAACCCTAAAACCCATATCAAGGCTCGCGACTGCGGCCGGAATGTCGCAATCAGTTCAATATTGCAATCGTATGCGCTTTGCCACTAGAATATGACGCTGTCACTCTCAATCGATGAGTTCTGGGATGAGACTGACGACTCTTATGGTAGAGCTATAGAGGATAGGAATAGCTATACAACCGGACGCATAGGAAATCGTGGTGTTGTTATTCCACTATTCCAACCGAGGTAAATCCATAGTTAGTTGACCTGCCGCCTCCTCCTCAAGTAAGTAGGTAGATTAAGCTCGTACTCTAGGATTCTAGGCGATAGCTGCAGATGCATAGAAGAACAGGGTTAGCATAGACGGCATTGAGCGCTTCCGGCAAGGCTTGTGGCATACTCTAGTCGCAACACGACGGCGTTCGCGAGGTAATGTTTTGCCGATGCGGAGAAGAGGTCCTATGTTTATTTCTAGCCATTGTTGGGCGATGCGGAAGTTGTTGGGTGCAAGTGTATATGGATCGAGGAAGTACAGTGCCTCCGCATGTTGGAGCGCATCCTTATCAAAGTTTGGCGAATCAGAGCATAACAGCCGGTGTGATCTAAAGCCGTAATTCGTCAAACTTTGACAGGGATGCGCTCCACCATGTGAAGGCACTGTAGGTGCGCTCGTGTCGTCTCGCCACGCAGAATGTAATAATTGCACGAACCACTTTCAATCTTGACCAGAGACGCACATTTCCTTTGCTGTACGACCTGCGAATTCATAGCTGCCGAATACCGGTCAAGGTCATATGGACTTCATTTCAAGTCGCTTGGAGTACTAAATTCCCGTGTCACTGTGGCGTTCAATATACTCCTTGCGCTAAGCGATGCTCCGTCCACTTACCCGCCTTGGCCCCGTAAGCTGCGGCGATTGACTGGTGGGTTTATCAAGCATTCCTGAGCTTCTCCTTTCTCATGCATTCTATGGACACATAGTTTCTTGAAATAGCGCAAGGATGTAGTCACCAAATGCAAGATATATGATGCTACGAACACTGAGAAGCCCACCTAAAATTTCAGATTCCACATCCCAGTGCAACTTGCAGTTTATTTCACGCGCTTCTGACCAATGCAGCCGAGCATAGCTTGGGAGCTGTGAAGGTTACTCATCGCCACTTCGTAGTTCAGGCTGCAGCTTCAATAACAAGCCTGAGCATACCGTAATGGTCGTCCCAACCAGACCCTGTCTTTATTGGCTTATGCATGTAGTCCGCCTAATAGCCTGTCATCCACAATACGAGGATAGAGCAATACGATCAGTGTCTTTGCGGAAATCAGACGTGAGAGGTTTGCTCCTCTAGTCAGAAATGTCATCCTATGACTTTCATCTATAATTAAGCATAGCCCTACTCCTCTGCTCCTTCTTCATATCCATCATTCAATAATTATTATGGCGCTACCGAATGGAAATATTCTTGGCCTCCTAGGGCTCTTTTCTTTCGTTAACTTCGTTTCGTCTGCCTCGGTAGCTATTAATCGAAGCGGTTGGACCGCCACCGCTGATAGTTTTGAGGCCAGGAATGAGCCCGAAAAAGTCCTTGATGGCGATCCATCGACTTTCTGGCATTCAAAATGGAGTTCAACACCGCCCGATCCACTGCCCAACTGGATTGTGGTCGATATGAAAGCGACTTACAATGTTCACGCTATTGGCATTCAACCGCGACCCAGTGGCAATGCGCATGGAAGAATAGGTGGCCATAAAATTGAAGTCTCAACGGACAACACTACATGGCAGTTGGTCGCACTAGGCACATATAATAACGATAACAAAACGAAGACAACAACATTTGTTACAAGGCAAGCGAGATATGTTCGAGTTATTGCAACGTCTGATGCGCAGAACGAACGCAATCCATCGACTTCGATTGCCGAGATCAACATGTATCACGATGTAGTCGGATCAACTCCGACCCCATATACGCCACCTTCGCCCAGCAAAGGATTGTGGGCGAGGACAGTCGACTTTCCACTAGTTCCAGTTGCGGTATCTTTGCTTACCAACGGCAAGCTTCTAATATGGTCGTCTTTCTCGAAAGACGACAATGACGTAGACAAAGGTTTTACACAAACTGCAATCTATGATCCGTCCTCTGGAGAATCAAGCGAGCGGACGGTAACAAATACCAAGCATGACATGTTTTGCCCTGGCATTTCGCTAGATTTTAATGGTAGAGTTATAGTAACAGGTGGAAGCGATGCCGCTAGGACAAGCATTTACGATCCATCGAGTAATTCGTGGATCAGTGGCTCAAACATGCGCATCGCGCGTGGGTATCAGTCTACTGCTACCTGCTCTGATGGACTTATCTTTAATATTGGTGGATCTTGGAGCGGCGGTGAGGGAGGGAAAAACGGCGAGATTTATGACCCAACCACAAATACTTGGTCTCTGCTACCAGACGCCCTAGTGGGTCCTATGCTAACTAACGATTCTGCTGGTGTATATCGCTCTGACAACCATGGTTGGCTATTTGGTTGGAAAAACAGAACGGTGTTTCAAGCTGGTCCATCCAAAGCAATGAATTGGTACGACACTACTGGAAACGGAAGCACTACTAGAGCGGGTACTCGACTAGACGATGGCCATGCTATGAACGGAAATGCAGTAATGTATGACGCTGCAGCAGGAAAAATCTTGACTGCTGGTGGCGCGACCGACTATGAGGACAGCAACGCCCGTACAAATGCCTACGTGATAACTCTTGGATCGCCAAAGACCAATCCAGCCGTTACTAAAACGAAAAGTATGTCGTTCGCGCGAGGGTTTGCGAACGCCGTTATCTTACCGGATGGTACTGTGTTTGTGACTGGCGGCCAATCAAGGCTCAAGACTTTCACAGACACAACAGCACAGTTCACACCAGAGCTCTGGGACCCGGCGTCAGGAGCTTGGACACAATTGAATCCAATGTCGATTCCGCGCACATATCACTCTGTGGCTATACTTCTTCCTGATGCGACTGTATTCCAAGGCGGAGGTGGCTTGTGTGGTGGTGAATGTCCGGATGGTAATCATTTTGACGCCGAGATATTTGTGCCACCGTATCTACTAAACCCAGACGGAACCCGACGTGCTAGGCCAACTATTACTAATGTGGCACCTCATGTCAAAGTTGGTGCCAGATTGAGTATTACCGCTAGCTCATCAGTCGCAAAGTTTTCACTCGTGCGATTTGGAACGGCAACACACACTGTCGATACTGACCAACGTCGGGTTCCTTTGACACCGTCCGGAAGTGGGACTAGTTATACGGTCACATTGCCTGCGGATCCAGGCGTACTGCTGCCAGGATTTTGGCTTCTGTTTGCGATTGATTCTAATGGTACACCTAGCATAGCTAAAACCGTCAAGATTACTTTATAGGTGTTACGACCTAAGGGCTAGGAGGTTCGAACTAACCAATCCCCCTGCCCGGGTAGGGCAGGACGCAGGGACGTCTGGGTTAAGCCCACTGGGACGAGCAAGTTAGGTGATCGCTCACTAGCAAGCATCTAACTTGAGATATATATAGAGGCTGAATCAGACTCTTAGGGTCTTTGTGTTGAACCTCGTAGACAGCAATTAATTATTGTTCTACACAAGCTTCTTTCCACGAATCTTAGTTATTACCAGTGCTTACTAACCAGTCTGGCATCTGAGCTTTCACCCAAAACAACGCGTTCAGGCCGCAACGTCAAGCTGCTAAGTAATTTAAGTAACACAAATCAATAGCTAGCCTTTTTTTTACACCCTCCCACAAATTGTAAATTATTACCTATTGTGGGCAGTTCTACAGCCTCATCTTTGTGGCGCCAAGATGGGGGGAGGGGGTGTATCACGCGATGGGTGGGCACGGGCACGTTATCCGTGCGCACGCTAAAATTTTGTATAGGCACTCAACTGAAGTTCATTCCAGCATGGGATGGAGGGATAACAGCAAAATTGATTTGCAGGGGCATAAATGATTTAGCATAACGATTAGAAGTTTTGGTGGGGGAGAGGTAACTGGTCTAAGCGTACCGTTAAGGTTACTTAGGGTTTGGCTCAACCCTTTATAACTTTACACCTATAGTAGATATGGTTAATCTGGAAGCTATATCCTATTCATAGTAGGAGGTTGCACCTGGTTACAAAGTTGCATGGAAAATAGGTAGTATTTACCCAGTTGATCTCTATTCCGGTGACTCGGTTGACACGCATTCCGGGGATGACATGCGTTCCGAGTCACCATCCTAGAGTAGAGGTCATCCATTCAGGGTTTCTAGCGGAATAAGAACCCAACACCGTCTTATCCTAGTACCTATTATACATATGCAGGCAATCCCAAGATCTTGTTGCTAGCGATACATAATACTACTCAATATACATCTTCGCCAACCTCCAGCCGCGGTACGAACGTACGAATCCTATTCTCGTTATCCTTCTGCCTCCCTCGTTTGCCCAAATAACCCAGCACACTCCCTTCTCCTCCTTTCCATCGTCCCATCATATTCCCGCCCAACACTAACGCACCTCCACTCGAAAACTAAGCCTTGCCTCTCGTTCACCCACATTTTAATTCCCATAAGTACACCCCAATCACTACCCGCCTCACCCCCTATCCGACTATAGAACACACGTCCCGCCTCGACCCTCAGATATCTCAATCCCTCTAACTTGTCCAACCAATCTAGCAGTTCTTTAACATCGGCTTTTCGCGCTGAGACTGACGTAAGTACTGCATGTCCCAAGACAAGGCTTTTTATATTACGCAAAACATCATCTCTTTCACCGATAGTAGATAGTAGAGAAAAAAGTACATTAACCGTGGTGGTTTCAACAATAGACAAGGTTTTCATTTGAAGTAGAAAACTCCATCCCTCCCTTCTCATTTGCTGACAAACTTTCAGCAAACCCACACCGAAAATCTCGCTTCTAATCGAATTCTTCTTCTTTGTTGGTTCGACTATGATAGTGGAAGCGCAGGAGGGGAAAGCGTAAGCGTAGATCACATTCCGCAGTTCGCTAGGTAGGCGGAGGAGTGGGGAGTGTGTTGCGTTGTGTTCTGGCTATTCGCATGTCAGTGTTGGAGGAAAAGGTTAGAAAGGAAATTTGCAGGATCGAAGATGGATAGCAGACTAACAGTAAAGGTATTGGCGCGGTGTTTCTTGGTGTTGGTGCGAAACCAGGATATCATAGTTTAGGGTCGAGGTGAGAGTGGAATTGCGATAACACTTCCCATGTGAGGTTTGATCACTTCCGGGTTGATATAGGCATACACTGGTATCTTGGTGTTTGGACAGATCCGGGAAACGTTCGTGGCAAGGTCCTGAGTGCAATGTTCAAGGCGCTCGCATCCTGGCGCGTGGCAATAATTCCACCTATCACAAGGTCTCATCGACACCAGGTTGTTGGCTCTTCGTGCTCAGCCACACCACAAATGAAAGTCAATCCCTCACACTGCGCGATAACTCACACACATCGCAACGACTACTTCTTCCCAGCTATCTTCCTCGCTAGCCGCGCCAGCCCAGCCCTTGTCTCCCAGATTAGCAATAGGCAACTACTCCACTACTACATTTTGCCATGGGTGGTGCTCACCATTGGACTTGAATGAAACACCTCCAAGCCATGCGCAGATGTCTGACAGGTCGAAGAGGTGGTGGTGTCATTCTGGAAGCCGAAGTCGGAGAAATTATCATTGGTGATCTGAGTGAGGGTTACCGATCCCAATCCCTTTGGCTAGGCTTCTCCTGACGGTTTACATCGTGCAACTTAGTGATGCGATACAAGGCTAAGGCTGTCGTTATTGCGATATTGCTGGATTCAGCTTGGGATAACGTCACAATTACAACATCCATATTGTGGTGTAGCAGGACCACACGTGATCGGGGAGGCTTAGGTCAGCAATGCGGCTCTGTGTGGGCACCGATAAAGGATCGGATGGAGTAGATAGCCTCCGACACCAACTCGTCATGCAGCTACTCAACCTATATACTTCAACTCATCTCTCGCCGACTGCGGGTCGCTACCTGCCTCCTACTTCTACGTGCATCCTAGTATGCCACAATATTCACGGCGGAAAGGAGGTTATAAGGCATCTCGGGCCGCTCAGACATTTTTACTCTGACCCTGCTATACACCTCATGTCGAGATCTCGAGCTGTTCGGCTCTATTAATATCCTCATTGTTTAGAATAGAATCTCGGTCAGCAGGCCCAGTAGCGCATGACGCTTAACGGAGCTGAAAATTGGCTCGTCACTTTCGGGATATTGGTAAAGCTGCCAGGGGCTTCATTGTGCACATGAGGTAGAGATCTGCTAGAGAGTGGCACAGCGGGACAAGAAGGCCCATTTCAAGAAACCTAAATCTCTTCCGTGCAAGATTCAAGTAAGCTTGACTATCTCGAAGACAAATACTATTAGTGTTTAGTGATAATTATGCTCGTGGTTATGAGGCAACAAGGTGAAAAGGCTGCGCTACAATACCGAGCGCGCAAGCGAGAAGCTGAGAATTGTTGGCGAGCGTCAGGCATACAATATACGTAAGTAAGTGCTTAGATAGAGACATGAAGGAGGATCCCATATTGTTACCAAACTCAGAGACCTGTCGCCCATGAGCTGTGATAGTTTCCATATCTGGAGTGGGATTCTTCGAATAGATATGTCAACGGAATTAATGGACTAGAAAAAGTATGGTCTCTTCGTCAATTCCACTTCGCGACATCTTTGAGTTCCAGGTCAGATTTTGTCCATACGAGTCATGTTCTGGAACGTTTTCTTTGTCCCGCAACTTGAGGACCAAATCGTTCAAGTAGCGCACTGTATAAAGAGGCCACCGAAAACAGCCCACTGAAGGACGGATTCAGCCATAATGCTGTGCAGAATTTCTGATCGGGGTTTTTTGTGATGCTGAGCTACCAATGACTTGAGTTTCGGGAAGATGTATACATTCATTCATATTAGTACACATCGCATTGTTGCCATCCAGCCTCGATAGGACCTGATTGAGGAGTTCTAAGATCAAAATGCTGGCAGGGCTAAAGCTTTGGAGAGTTAAGAGATACAATCTTCGATTTGAAGCACTGATGTTAGTCTAGAGGTACGTAGACTGGTCCTGCTTATCGCCATAAGCAGACTTGGGAGGCGAAAGGTAACACCCCCGGCGCGGCTAAATGCAAAGTTGGCGCTTAGCTACGTTTGCATGGCTTACATCGCACAGTGTTCAGAGCCAATCATTCGCGCAGCTTGATCTGCGGTGGCATGGCTAGACCATGGGGGGAAATGGAAGTTTGAAGGACTTATTCGAGCCTCCTCCTCGGAGCGCCGGAGTACTCAGCTAATCATTCACTCACTTCAATTCTGGCACGTTGTAGTCACTCTATTACAACCACACTGACCGGCCTGGCATGGAGTCGGTTCCACGGCTGGATTCTATGAACGTGCCTGCAGACACAGACCTTCCAAAAGCCTGGCCCATGGAAAGCTTGAGCAAGGCTGAGTGCGATTCCACAGAAGGAGCCAACCCCCACTCTGTGGAATCGCGCCCAGATGAGCTGCCTGCAGACACTGACCTTCCAAAAGCCTGGCCTATGGAAGCCTTGAGCAAGGCTGAGTGCGGTCCCACAGGAGAACTTGATTCCCCCCCTATGGAACTGCGCTCAGACGATCCGCCTCCACAAGACGCTCAAACTTCATCCCCCAACCACGCAGGTGTGGCACGTGCACTCCTCGTTGAGCAGCGCATCGCAATCCCAAGTACCACCAGCCGAAGCAACAGAAACGCGACATGTTCAGAAGCTCACAGAAGAAAAAGGACGCTCGCAACGAAACCTTGTGGGTTTTCACAAAGCATGAAGTGGTGCACGCCTTCCACCAGCTTCTCTCACGTAAACCACTTGCTCCTCCAGCCGTTGCGGAGGCACTACTTTCGCACGTGTCTCTGACTTCCTTGCAAGAACTTTGGGTTCATTTTCATGACTCGAAGCTCGAGAAGAAAATCAAGAGCATGTTTAGAAGCTCCAAGGCCCCCAATGTCCCAGAGATCCCGTGGCTAGATGAAGTTACCGTGCAAGGGAATTTGGACTATGTACGTTTGATGTGTAAAACGCAACTCGATCAAGCAGCTCTAGATCGCGCATTTTCAATTGCATTGGAGCATCACTCAATGGACATCATGGAGCAACTTCTAAGCTTCGGCTCCGTAGCCTCTGGATGCCAGGATGCGATCCGCGAATTGATTCAGCGCGACGACATTGCCCTTGCTAACCTCCTACCTGCAGCTCACCACCATGCCATGAGCATCACAGCGTGGTGGTACTGCCTGGACGGGGTAGTATCAGACTGCAACAAACAGCCACCAACCATGCTGCTCCTATGTCTCTCCAAGAGACCAAGCATATTTTGTGAACCGCTACTCCTGCGTGCCATGAAGGCTCAGAACTACCAGGCTACTGAGGCCCTCCTCGCATCTGCCACCAAAGACAGCGGTCTTCGCAACATCGCCGAGACCACGTGCGAGTTAGCCTCTTGCGTGGAAAATACTGAGCACCGACACGACTTCTACAAACTGCTGAATGACTCTGGACTGGTTATGGACGGTGTTGTGACTCGTAAGGAACTCATGGTTGACGTCAAGGCTCGCCATCTCCCACTCCTACGTTTGCTGATGAACGCTGGCGTGGTCCTTGACGTGGAGCCACATAATGCTGTTGCGTATATCGTCTCTAATCTTGATCTCGAACTACTCGAGTGGCTCAAAGGGGGGACTTTCAAAACGCCTGCAGCCTTTGCGTTGGATTACGCACCTGAGTCAACCCCGGAAGTACAGCTTCTCCGTCTAGTAGAAATTCTGGCATCGAGAAGCCTACAGGGTGAGCCGCTAAACGCGCTTCTGGTCCGGGCAGCGCGTAAACAGCAGTCCAAGCTTGCTGAGAGACTAGTAGGCCTTGGTGCATCGATCGAGTATAAGGCAGCCTGTGCAATCCAAGCGTCCCTTGTCAATGTGGACTTTGACATGATGAAGGTCCTATTACGTGGTGAGTGCTCCAGGACCATCCTGTCTGCCGTAATTCCTGCTGCCATGGCAGTGCCGTCAACACTTTGCCGGCGCTGGGCCATGCAGCAACTTCTCCAGAAAGGAGTCTTGAAGCATTCTTTGGGCATTCCTTTGCAGAAAAGTGTCGAAGAGGACGAAATTGACTTGGATCTGGTTGAAGTGCTTGTTCAGCACGGGGCACCTGTCGAGGGTGTGGGCGATGACACAACCAATGCTGTCCTTCATGCAACACGCAAATGCCATCTGAAAGCATTGCTGATACTTTGCAACGCTAACCCAACAGTCGAGACACTATCGGAAGCAGTACCCATTGCACTTACCGCGAAAGAGACTTACGGGTATGATGCAGCTCTGGAGATCTTGCGGCTACTACTCACACAAGGAGCGATAGACAAGCTCGTTCACGAGACGCTCCTGGCGGCGTCCAATGAAGATATTCCGCTTGACATCGTTCGATTGCTCATCAAACATGGGGCTGAAGTAAATTTTAGCAACGGAGCGGCTTTCGAGGTTGCCCTTAAGTCAGTCAATACGAAGCTCTTGGCCGTCCTCTGCCTAGGGTGCCCACCTAGTCAGAATAGTATCAAAAATGTTCTGTACACAGCAATCAACCCTCAAAATTACAAACCCGAGGCCTTGGAGCTATTTCTGGGCTCTGGCCAGTCTGTGGGAGCCGCATTAGATGCAGCATGGGATTCTGCTAAACTCCATGGAAACTCAAACATCAATCTCATCCTGCCTAGCTTCTTGCGACACGGCCTTGATGTGAATCTTATGGACGGAGAAGTACTTCGCTTTGCAGTTCAGGAGCGGAACGTGGGTATGCTTCGCTGTGTGCTTTCCTTCAAGCCCAGTGTCGCTTCACTCATAGCCGCATACAAGGTGTCCACAGATATCCAGACAAGAGATTTTGAAGCCACAGCAAAGCGGTTATTGCTAGAAAGTGCCAGCTCTGCAGAAATTGGGCAATCGAGTGATCTGCTGAGGCAAACTCAGATTGCCTGCGATGGTGATTATGATGGATTAAAGCTTCTCCTCCATCACAAAGTCGTTATCGACTTCGATGAAGGGGCAGCTGTACAGCTCGCAGCTAGTTGAGGGGGACTAGAGGTTCTGAACTTCCTTCTCGCATTTTGGCCATCTTTAGCTACCTTACAAAATGCGTGTCTCGCTACTGCACGTTCGACATTAAGTAGCAAGCGGAAACAACTGAGTTTTGATGCTCTTCTGAACGCAAGGAACAGAGAATTAACTGAATCAGAGAAACTATCCGCCTTGATGGCAAAGTCTGTGGCGTCGTTAGCCGAACACACTCAGCTACCAATGCTGCTGATCTCCAGGGGTGTCCAAGTGCGGATGGAAACCCTCAAGGAGGCTGTACAGACATCGTCGCGCGCACTCTTTGAGGTCCTGGCGGATGCACAAAATGCAAGCATCATTACTGAGACCTTTTCAAATACGCGCACAAAGGCTTTGGACCCTGATAGAAAGTACTGGGTCTTCGAATGTTTACTCAAGCGAGGTGTTCCGACTGAAGAAGTTTCCAAAGTCCTCATAGAGTCCTTGACGTACGAAGAGCTCAGTGACTTTTCATTGCCAAAATTACTCCTGGAACATGGAGCTGCTGTGGATTACCAAGAATGCGCCGCGTTTGGCCGAGCCCTTAGTGAAAACTCATCCACAGCAGTGCAGCTCTTGAGCCAGTATCTTCTAGACGATGATACTGCCGGCGTGGCGTTCGATCTCGCATGGATGGCCACTAATATCAGCTCGAATGTGCGTGTAAGGGTATACTCTTGTCTACTACAATGGAATATCAGTCTTGACTCCCTTGATCGTGCTTTGATGAGCAGCATTAGTAAGGATACGGAGATCACTGTTGTTCAGATATTGCTCGCGAAGGGTGCAAACCCTAACCAACAAGACTGTCGTTGCTTCGCTCGAGTAGCTACAGCCGGCTCAGAAGTCGTCTTTCGCGCTCTTAGCCGGCTTGCAGATCTAACCGTAGTCTTGCGGGCCCTCCTGAGCCACTTTCGAACCGAGTGGGAGGTTCTTTTCTGGTTCAACATATGCCTAGAGGAGCAACAACTTTCAGCTACTATCAATGAACATGACCTGCTTTACGGTTGTATGAGGAAGTTTCCGGCTGGCACTGGGCTCTTGAATGTCATTCTAGATCGCGGAGTACACCCTGCTGCACCCACGAACATGATCCTGATCAGGGGCTGTGAGTCAGAGGAGTGTACACCTCTGGTCTGGGCTCTCCTGGCCAAACCAAAGATCGATAACGGCGTTATACAAGCTCTTTTGCGTCATGGAGGGCATGAAGGTCCGTCATTTCACCTACTTGGTATTGTCAGCTCTATGTCTACGAGCCCTTGTTTCACTCAGCCTTCATTTTTTACGATGAGTTTTTCATGAAGCTGACCACATAGATTAGCTTGGCCCACATACTCTACACCAAGTACAGGGATTACCGCAGCCTTTGCGTGTCTCCTTGACAAATCTCGTACACCAATATTGCAGGCCCTTGTTGCACTGGATCCAAAAAGTATTCTAGCATGCAGCATACCTGCAACTACATTCCGCTATTTCAGTACAGGCGCACAAGCACTTGACTTAGACTGCGAGGATGGGTTGAGTGCAGAACTTTCTTTAGATACGGCTTGCATGTGCATTGGCAATTTTGAGGCCTATCGCGCGGTGGATCGCACACAAGAACCCAATGACGGCACCCTCCACCTAGCAGCTTTGATGGCATTGCCCAAATTTGTCGAGTGGTTACTCGATTATCACGACCCGAACGCAAAGGTTTCACAGGAATATGGTCAAATGGTACCCCTTGCTCTTGCGTGTACACCAAAATCTGCTCCTTGGTGCAAGATCGCCATCCAAGAAGCCGATCTTGCTACCCGACAAGAACAGTGCATAAAGCTTCTAGCACCGGAAACAGACAGGTCTTGGAAATACAATCACAAAACCCTCATACACTACGCCTTGCACAGCGGGCTACGAGTGACTAAAGTCATACTCAAGGAGCTCAAAGTGCGTGATGATACTCAACGCGACGAGAGATATTTGTACCAAGACAAGAGTGGAATTCACTACTCACTCGACCAGTATGTGCAAAGAATGATGACGGAAATAAGCCAAAAAGACAAAAGGGCTTTGATTCAATGCCTCAAACAGAATAAAATCAAATCGCGGTATTACATGCTCGTCATGCCCAGCGACGGCCAGCAGCCCCCCGGTTATTGCGGGCTTCCCGCAGGCTATGCAAATGCATGGGCGATTCATCAGCAGACCACAGCGTCGTAAGACTCTATTCAATCAGATCGCTACGGTGATTGAATGGAACCGCGAAGCTTTACACTGTACGCGACATCTACCGAGGTTTGACGATGAAGTTTTACTGGTTTCCAACCGAAGTCGCTTCCTAGGGACGCGTTTCTCTCTTACTATTTCTCTTTGGCCTAAGACTGCGCCCGCCCATATGCTTCCGTCTTTCTCTTGCTTTGATACATTTCAATTGTCTTTTCGAGCTACTTACCGTTTACAAAATTATTATTCGATTCTTTAGCAATGTGTTGATTTTATTGGGATGCAGTATTCATGGTAGTTACTCACGTTGACTCACACAACATCAATCAGAGCATGCACTCAAATGATTTGATTGGAAGCAACAACTAGATCATCCTAATTTCCGTCCCTGCTTCCTGTATTACAGAGAGAATAAAAATGCTCGAGAAATTGCACTGTGTACAGACAAGCTAACATGATTCTCGTCGCTCTGGCGATCTGTATTGAATGAATGTTCAATAGTACGCTGAAGCAATAGCTTCTATACTGTCAGTGTTCACCGTCTCCTTGAAAATGCAATCATCGCCCTCCTACCACCACGATTCGGCACAGCCACTCACCACATCCTCCGCATTATACTCTCTAATCACAATTCCAACCTCAGTATCCTTCGCCTTCTTTCTCTCAAACTCATTACACATCTCTGCCATCTTTTTTAAAAATTGTTGTTTCCGCTCCGGCGTCTGCAGGTATCCTTTTGACATATCGATTACGATACGGATGTACGCGAAGTCCATCATATCAGGGCACAAACAGTTACCATGGGCTTATTCCAGGTACATCAGGATGATTCTGTTGTTTGGTCCGTTTGCCAAAGCATATTAGGAGAGGAGGCGCGGGTTGAGATCGTAGAAGGAGTGCTGGGCTTTGAAGGTTATGTAGACGTTGTACGTAATTGCCATGACTACGACGCTCGAATAAGAACTCTAAGATACTGAAATTTACTAATACTTCACCGTGTAATGATTTTTCGTGTTTTTTCAGGCGCTTGATTGTATGTTTCCAAGATCAGGGTGTTGTGGGCTCCGCCTCGTCTCAGTGCATGCTTCGCCACAGGCCTAACAACATCACCGTGCTGAAACATTGGGTTGGTGCCGCACCGAGAACGATGTCGAGATCACACTCTCACGTGCTTCCCTACAACTCTCAAGGCATCCTCCTCATCATACTCGTTGATCTTAACTTCCACTTCGCATTCATCTGCCTTGTCTCCTTCATACGCTACACAGGCATCCATCGTCCTCCTAATCATACCCCGCTTCTCCTCAGGAGTTTGCAATCGCCCCTTCGGGATGTCGATAACGATTCGTATATATCGAAAGTACCTTGGGTCTGGGGTGATGCTGATCCCGTTGCCATTAGACAGATAAGCTGTGATTATCCGCACGTCTTTGCGCTCGACGGGTGTGTAGTCGGCTAGAAGAGATTTGTCTAGGTCTTTGGAGGATCGACAAGCTTTAGTGGTTATGAAGACGTTGTACGTGATTGCCGTCATTGTTTCGCGTGATGGGTGTAGATCGCGGGCTCAGATGTCACGATGGGCTCGCAGGATCCTTTTCGCGGTCTCTATTACCTTTGGGCAAAGCCCTTTTATATGTCCCGATTTTGCTGGCTGCGCCTCGTTGAGCACATGCCTCGCGCCGGGACCCGAGTGCGCTGACTGTGTCCGCTGAACCTATCGCGGTGTGCGTGGCTTAGCGAAAACTACCTAGGTAGCTTTAAATTAGGAAAAAGACGAGGAGGGACTAATCCATAGGCTATTGTCGCAAGATTGGTACTCCATAAAAAAGCCCTAAAGCCTAAAACGATATGTTTCACTCCGCGCGCAAATGATTCAGGCAGCAATAATTCTGCATTCATAACGAAAAAGGGCTCAAGTACGTGGAGGAAGTCAGAAACATACAGTTAAGGAGATAGGTACATTTCTAGTTACTAGTTACAGTCAACCTCAAGAAGGATTCGGCGATTGCTCCTTATCCTTGAACGGCCATGCTTGGATCCACTGCTCGCTCTCCTCATCTGGTTTTGCATGGCGTTCAAGAAATTTTTGACGTCATTATCCTAAACGCTTTTTATATGCCAGGTAGTTGTTATAATTGAACCGGCTATCCCAACCTTAATATGCACCAATCTCGGTCCAAGCCTCAAGCATCAGCTCGACACCTCCGTTTCAGCTTGCTTCAAGGACGTGTTGTTTCGCCCTATCTACAGGACTAAATAAAAAGGGACACAATATTGAAGACCCCATACATATATTCCATTCATCCGTAGCCAAATAAGCATAACATGCAGAATTAGTTCGCCATTGCTAAATATCGAGCTTGCCAGTCCAGTAATATACCCAGACAAAGTTTCTCTATAATGTAGCGCACGACTAATCCCCAGAAACCGCTTGAGCATGTTGATCTCGTAGAACTTACAGAGGGACTTGGCAGTCTAAAGGTTCTTGGCCTCAAGTTGCTCCTCCCCAATCAGCTCGTCGAAGTTATCGAGTGACGTTGTTGCTTCAAAGCCTTTAGTTATTAGCCCTCCAAACTCGATAAGTAAGGGATTTTGTGCTTAAAGGGAAGAACGGTGAGACATTGACTGCCTGCCAGTCGATAACGCTGAGGATTTCCGTCGGCTAGAAACAATCAACAAATTTGTTATCATTATGTAAATCGGAATGCCACAAAGTCGGCTTTGAAAAAGTAGCATCTATTAGCAAGATCTAAATTATAATTTTCAGGCAGCCTGAAAGAATATTGGTTTTCAATACTTTGGTAGGACAATATGGTTTAGGACCGCCAAATAGCCCTTACTGACCAGAGTATGACGAATGCTTTTCTATACACGCTAGCTCCCGAGCGGCACAGGCATGTACAAATTCGGCAGTCGAGGGCTCTTTTCTCTTATCAGCATATAACAGGTACAGCAGCGCTAGAAAGAGAACTGGCAAGGCTTCCCCTGATTCACTTTGACAGACTCTCTCCCTTGGTCGAAGAACGCTCTATTGGCCGTTGGACCAATCACAAAGTCTTTACTCATATCTGTAGAATTGGCAGTATCCACGAACTGACTTAGACTCGAACTAGGTAGGTCCTTAGAATAACACAAACTTCCGTACATAGGAAGATTGGCAGCTAAGAAGGCCTTCTCATAGCCAACCAAAGTCTTGAAGATCTGAAATCTGCCTTCACAGGACATTCCATTCCATACTGTGCTCAATTTGACCCGTTTGCTGCGTTCCATTAGAATGTACTCTGTTCCAACGAGATTGTCCGTCGAAGAACTCCAACTATATACCTTGGGCGCGAGGAAATCTAGAACATTTGGAATCACCCATGGTCGTAAGGAAGACATTATCAGAATTTCCCTCTAGCAGCTTCTTAACTTTGACGCAAGAACCAGCTCCGATTGCTTGAGCTGAGACGTGGAGTAGTCTGGGTAAGTCGAATTGAACACAACGGCGATCCAGCAAATAGTTCTCATTCCAGAGCCATCGACCCGAGGTATACTTATAGAATTGCTCCAAATTGAAGTCCCGAACAGTGTCTGTGTCATATACTCTTGTGCTGAACTGCCGGGAACGTAGCGAAAGCGAGGAAGTCGATCAAGCTGACTCCACCAAACGAAATCATTGTCGATGAAAACAACTGAGCTGCGGAGAGCTAATGATTGCGTTGGATTTAGCGGTATTATGAACAGTAGTTGTGACAGCGATGAAAGACATCAACCCTTCACGAGCAAATATTCCAAAAATATGGCAGGTATGGTAGAATATAGCCTCCTTGGTGATCTGTTATGTGGACATGTCCCACCGTACATCTCGTTGTTTGTGGACCCAACAGAACACGGTTTTAGGTATCGACCAGAAGACTTGATTCGATGAGGAGCCAGAGCCTTGCGGTCGAGTAAAAGAGATCATATAGTAGTACGATCGGAGTCATGAACCATACGCCGACTCCCTCGAGCGTATACGACACTCCACTAGAGAGACAAATAGCTGATTAATACAATGTTAAAGGGGTTGCCCGTAATTATTCCCGCCATGTGTCACATTGCCTTTAACACCGGACTAAAAGGGCCACGCCATGCGAATAGATGCAGGCCACCACGAGAGCATTGTCGGAGGGTATGATTAATGAGTTCGCCTCGTGAGCCCATTCCGGCACAGAAACCGCACTTGCTAATCCACCACTCCAGTTATCTTTTCCAACCCTGGACTTCTTCTTCGTTGCCCTATCCCATTAGTGTCAAATTCTTCTGTTTTCTGTGTGCGAATGTTGCTTCAAGTGTTTCGCGTCGTCCTTGACAGTAGAAATCGAATGCCCACACCAACATCCCAAAAAACCAGGATCCTAGGTACCCACTCTTCTTAAAATGAAACTTGGTTCTCAGCAGAAAATTTTACAGTATTCTGATCAGAAAATCTTCCAATAAGCGCCTTACTGAGTATTTACTCGTTATAATCGGTTTGTTCTTGTAATAGCCATGAGGTTGCAATCAAGATTGAAGTTCGTGGCTCAATATGCCCAACCTTCTGGAGTCTCCGCTTCCGCCGCCAGGTAGCCTAGCCTTACAGCATCACAAGTGGAACCTGTCAAAGTGCAAAAACTGCAGCAGCTTAGACCTCTAATGAAATCTAGTACAGAAAGCCTCTTTAGCCAGCTATAAATATCTCTTGTCCGCATGCAATTCGACTATGCGGTACAGTCTCTCATAGTGTGGTCAGGTGCGGGCTCGCCTCCATTCACGTAACAAAGTTAGCAACTGACATTTCTCCAACGGATAAATTGCTAATCGAAGCCCAAATAACCCCACTATTGAAAATAGCGATTTACTTATCCCTCCTTTTCCTAGATGTGTTCGATAACTTACTGTTATTCCTGAACCAGCTTCACACTTCCAGCCATACCAAGGCAACTAAAGAGTGCTAGGCAACCTGGCCAAGGTATTGCTGGAGCCTTTTCGAGTGCTTGAAGCTGATATCGGGTAGTCCAGAGCTCTCTCGCTCCCTCTATATTTTTCTTCCTGTATCAGGACATCCTGTTCCTGGTAATCACCGATACAACTGTCTGAAGAAGGCAATTCTTGTAGACGACATATTGCGGTCGGCTGTGTTGTCTCAAGTGCAGCGAAAACCCTGTTTGAGCCTGCCATGATGATATCCCTCTCTGTAGTGGTTGATTTATCCACGAAAATACGATTCTCTTGCTGTAGAAATACTTGCCATTCCCCAGATTTCCATCACTATATTTCCAAGAGGAATCGAGTACGGCCTAAACGTAGCATTCTTAGATCGTCTCTAACCGGCACTTCTTGAAAAGGTTTGTGTTTATTTTGCTATGCAAAAGCGATACTCATATCAGCTTTTCTGGTTTTATTATCGTAACCGTTGGGTAATTTACTAATTTACTTTACGTGATTCTCAGTAATTGTGATAATTAGTTGACGGCAGTCTTGCACCATAATCACTATACAGATAGCTTTGGTCGTGTACTCCCTAAGTAGCTTAGTGAGCAGAGTTTTCTTTAAAGGGCTCCTAGGATCATTCTTAGAGAAAAAATATCGATGCGTTAATATTTCTGTCTAAACACCTTCTGCGCAGCATACAGCTAAACGGACGTATGTAGACCAGTAGAGGAAGAAGAGCCCAGAAGCCTCTTTTAGGAGCGCCCTAACCACGTAAAACTCCTTATCAGTAGCCCAACGAGGCTTGTTGATCGCATTAATAATGATAATCGTACCTACGTAGATACACACGCCTCGCTAATTGGAGGGACTGTTGCAATGCTCCACAGCAAGCAGATCCGTTCCTCCCGGTATTTGCCCACCCTAAGAAAAGTAAGCAACATTAGTAGGCCTTGGAAGTTATCATGTAACTTTAGATATCGCTATACAGCATTTGCACTCTAGTCAGCGTCTATCATTAAATTATATGGGAAGCTAGACAAGCTATCCTAGATAGTCCCATCTGAATCCGATATAAAGGAGTAACTGCTCGTGAGGGTGGCAATTTGGTCTCTGACTTTAGTTATCTCTCACGGGGGTTACCGGTTATACATTAGACGTTTGCAATAGCTTCTTGCACGATCTAATAAAGAAGAACTGATACTTCGGAATCGATCCATGCTTAGGTGGTGCTTGTCCTAAGATATTACCTGTCCATCCTCACTCCATTGAACCCGGAAAGACGGCCTTTTAGAACGACAAATGGCTCGAACATAGCTGCAGAGGCTTATAATCTCGCCCATAGGCGCCTGGGAACTGAGGCACATATTCTCCACCCTAACACTATTCAACAAACTGAGCTGCCCATTCCGCCACCAATGGACCGAGCTTGGAACGTAGTGCATCAAGCGCCCGTTCGTTGTTGAGAGCAGAATTCCGCGCCCCTTCGGGTATGCGATCCATCAGCGCACACATGGCATTTGCGATGGCAGCTTCATCGCAATCAGGGGGGCAGAGGGGGAGGATTGCCTTTCTCGGGAAACTCGGACCCATGACGTCGCGTACAATTTTCAGCACACTCCTCCAAGACTCGTCCGTGAACCGCTCCGAGTAAGAATCATCACAAAATCTAATACCTTGCGTTCAAGAATGAGTGACCGCTCTTTCACCTTCTCACCCCAATGATCCTGTAAAGCTGGAAGGAAGTCTTTTCAAAGGGAAGGCTTATTATTCTCGCGATTACCGACCTTAGTAGGATCAGAGTTCAGCCACAACACTACATGAGACAAGACTCGCATCATGATCCGTCCTTCATCTTTCGTGGTCTTGAGGAGCGCATGAACATTTGGGAAAGAAATATCCGCGGAGGTAGCGACAAGATTGTAAGCACGGTGATAAGCCTCGCTATCAAGCATGGTTAAGAAGCTATCTCTCCGGCTCCCCAAGCAATTGACAGCAACGCTACCTTCTTGACTTGGGTAGAACAGCTCCTGCGCGTTCTCAACCGTACGGTTTCGTGGCAGATCCGCCAGTTTAATCCAGTCGGAAGCGGTAACACATTCCGGAATGCAGTCGAATAGCTGCGAAATGACGTCGAGCACATGCTCAAAAGTAGTAAACCAATACTAGATGCTCTACGGTGCATGGGATATGCACGCGGTGTTTTTGAGACTTACGTCATCCATTCTACACCTTGCCATCCATTCCCACGTTGAGATTGTAAATGTAACTTGACCAAGTGTGGTCTCGCACCAGCGCGTGATCATAGACTTCCAGTTGGCATTCTTCCAAAGCGTGACCAGTCGACGGATGGGAAACTTAACTGAGTCACTAAATCCAAGGGCCTCTAGCATCTTGCGCTCTATTAGGGGGCTGGTGCCTTGGAACAGGCTATCGTCTATAGTAGGCATTGCGGCCAATCGTCTCCATATCTGACCATGGGTATCTTGTAGTGGTGGGTCGCGTTGGTTCTCTCGAAGCTTCATATTGAGGTGGTGGGGCAAAGTATCTACTTTGTATTATTCCTCACGTAAATAGGGTAAGCTAGTTGGCATACACACCTTTATCATAGACGTCGCAGGCCCACCATAATTCTTCATCTCCAGAACCCATCCGGCGTACGTATTCCTTTAGGACATCCGCACGATGTTGTCCAGCCATAAGTTCAGCCATTCCTCTATTTACAGAAATCCAGTCGTTGAATAAAGGCCATTCTGATGGCGCTAAGCCTGCCCCGATCGTGCCAAAGCTATCTCGGTTTAACCCGTTCTCTTTAAGGTAGCTCGTCATCCTCTCCACCTCTTGCCGTGTACATAGGACAAGAAGGCGGTTATCCTATGATTTGCGTTCAACTCCTCCGTTTTGCATAAATATGCGGCACATCGTTTGGACACGATTTGGGTCTATAGGTCTATTCGTACCAATGCTCCAGGTAGGTGTAAGCGCGTTAATGGGAAATTGTAACGTTGCCAATCGGTATGGCTCGGCCTGAAAACGCGCGGATTCGACGTCTTCAAAGGTAGATAATGGCCTATCTAGCGTAGAACCATTTTCGCCTATCCGAGGTTGTTTCGCTAACTGCATAGGTTGAAGGTTAAACTTGCACTTCATTCTCGGTGCTTTGGTAGGATAGGCGATGCAATCGCTTTATATCAAGTTGATGGCGTTTCTTTTCCCCTAGGCCCGACGTCGAATCTCTGTTGGGCTAATTTAACCCTTGGGGTGCAGACGACCGCCGCTGCACGCCGCCCTTGGTCGCAAGCCCGTGAATGTAAAGGGTCGCGGTGACTGGCTCCTAAGGTTCAACCCGTAGGAGGGCCCTTCGTGCTGCAAGAAGTCATGGAAACGGGGTTGGTGGCATGGTAGGCAAGCTTACTGGCAGTGAACTTCACTGTGGCAGGTGGCCACTTATCGCAAGTAGGTACTAGGCTTGGGTAAAGCCGAGCTTGGCTACGAGGCTTCTATCTATGCACCCTCAAGGTGCCTATATACTTAGTGTTTCGCCTGTGTTTTGTAGTTAGTGGGTTAGTGGTCACTAGCCTGCTGATAGGGTCACATGTCCAGATTGTGTTCAGCCTTTCCATCCCATTCGTGGTCATCTGTGGGATCTATTGGCTCAAGTTCAGGCGAGACTGCTACGGGGCTGATATCTGTAACAGTGAACATGTGACTGCGCTACCTCCGCTCAGAAGCCCCCTCCATAGTTTGCAGATATCCAGATACTAGTTGCTTTCGGTGCGCTACAAATTTGCCTGTTTCTTCAAAAAATACATAATAAGTGGCAATCGTAATGAAAACAAACGCACGTTCAGTTCGCCGAGCAGTAAGGGGCAGAAAATGCTAGCAACGCCACCAATTTT
Organism: Ophiosphaerella korrae; assembly: GCA_028456385.1. Lineage (NCBI taxonomy): Eukaryota > Fungi > Ascomycota > Dothideomycetes > Pleosporales > Phaeosphaeriaceae > Ophiosphaerella > Ophiosphaerella korrae. Next base: position 79,658 of record JALNQF010000039.1, on the reverse strand, counting down.
CGTACCCTACTTAGTGCTGACATGTCTTACAAGTTGCCCCTTAAGGCTACAAACCAGTTTGCTCTTGGCTACTCGCCTCCAGAGTTGTTTCTATTATCGCGAATTGATTTCTCTTGCGCACGTGATGCCTCTAGCCCATCGTGAGGTAGTTATCACCAGTGTTGAGGCAGCACTAGCCGCGCTGGTGCTAGCGATGGTGGGGGCGCCCATCTGAGAGTACCTAGTAGTAACTACACTTGAGGATCGCTGAGATAGAGATGGGGAACGCACCCAGGAGCCTGAACCAAGGCGCCCTCAGCCACTCTACTTGGCACTACCCACAGCAAAAACTGCTCAAAAAACTGCTACGCACCAAACAGAGCCTTGGTATCCCTGGACCACCATATCCGCACTGCGATGGTTTCTTGAGCCCTCGTGAGATAATGTACTTGCTTTACCTTGGACAGTCACTATTTCAACGTCCAATGATAATTAATGGCAAGATTTCCCCTGCCCGGACCCCGGACTCATACTTTCTTCCAGGAAACAATAGTGTCGTTATGGATGTCAAACGTCGTGCAGCTCATTTTCTTGGAGGCGTTATATTCGTTGGATTAGAGCCCTTACAACTTGTACAATACTCGGTGCAGCAGAAAGTTAATCCCCACTACAAATAGCATTAGAATCAGCTGCCGGTAGATAAACATAGTAAAAGATATAGTCTGTTGGCTAGCTTTTTTATCTATCTAGAGGCAAACTGCACCGGTAGGTTCCCGAATATTACGGTTTCTGCATCTTTTGGCTCCAATGTTTCTAGAAATATTTACCTTCTAGACTTAGGTAAGGGCATCGTAGTTATTACAAAAGCTGAAAATAGTATGTTCTAAATAAACACGCCGAATAGTACAGGAAACCGAAGGGTGCTATATCTAGGCTTACCCGTGGCGGCATCGGGGACTAGAATCGGCACAAATATTTAGGTAAAACAGATCGTAGATTCAAGTTAGACACACGGGATATCTAAAGCCTAATATTAATCTAACTTTTGGCTACCCAAGGCTTCGCCAAAGACTAGTCAAGTAAGCATCGGATTTTGATTAGGAACTGCTTTCACCATAAGTTCGTTGATAGATCGCTAGAGCATGCGAGTAATAAAAGGTAGCGATTGCCTACTTGCCTCCTATAATCATACATAGCACCCCGATTTAATCTAAGGATTGGCTGGTCTATTATACAAGGTCTTATAGGTTAACAGATATTATGATGCGAGGGGTAGCTAATAACTTAGCCACAGAACCTAACAACAATAGCCGAGCACCTTCAGAAGCTGTAGAAGACCAAGTTAGCTCCATCAATTCACGAAATTCCTGACCATGTTTACTGAACTATTTTACTTTACCCTATGCTAGCTCTATTTCATCGAGTGTTAAATACATATCAGGCGAGAAGGGGTGTAGTGCGTGTTGGGTGTAGTTATGCGATAAGAAATCTGAGGGGCTTGGAGATGCACACCCATGGACATCAGGAAATAGCGTTTCATTTGGGTTGGAATTGCCAGACGACAATGGCAATTGGAATTCGAGACGATGAGATTAGGGTTGGCATATGCAGCGAACGCATGGAAAGGCTTCCAAGCTCCAGCATATGCGTCGCGCATGTCAGGAAGATCTATGAGCCCCCCGTAAGAAAGATAGTAGACGGAATTATACCTACAAACTACAAGGGTTTTGACGACATTTAGTCAAACTTTGATAGCGGCAAGTATCAAAGCGATCAATAAAAGCAGTGCTGTGATGATATTCTCCCTCCTTACACCCTCAACAAGAGCCGAAATGTCGCTGTCACGCAACATGATGCTTACTTTGCGCCATCAACCGCTTCGGGAAAAAAAAGACTCTCTATTGCAACCTATTCGAGTATCTGCAATTGGTTTTCGCCGATCCTGTCCTCTTTCAGAAAGCATTTTACCAAGCTGGTTAGCGTGGCGATTTTCACCTAGGTTGTTGCTGGGCGGCGGCTCCAGCGCCGGTGCCTTGGCGTTCCGACTTTAGCGTGATTGGTGAGTCAGTCCAGCGTCCACGCAACCGCTCTCCTCCCTCCACCCACTGCCCTCGGTTCCTCCTTGCGCCAGCGTCCTTGTCTACTCCCTCGTCCTCGATCGGAAACAGCGACTGTCCACCTGTCGACTGCGCTGCGTACACCATCCTTGTTGACTTCACAAGGCCTCTTGCGTCGTGCGCGTCCAGCGTGTTGGGCTTCTTTGCAGCCCACCCGCTGGCCCGCCTGCGTCAAAAGGGGATGGTTTGTGACCACGCACCAGTAGCGTGAAGACAAACGGCACCAAGGCTCACAAGACGCGCTGCCGCTGCGATAGAGTCAGGGTTGCTCTTTGCCATCGGCGCAAGCAAAGCCCAGGTGGGTGGGCGTATCTTGCATTTCATCGTTGCACGGGCGAATCTGTTCGGTAAGCTGTGCTTAGGTTTCGCTGTTATAGGTAGAGTATTTACACAGAATGATCAAAAACCTCGTTGCGCAAAGGGGGTGTACCCGCTCTGATTTCTGCCGCGTCTGATACTGCGTTGTCATTGCCATGCACCTTGCAAGTCAAGTATGGCCGAGACAGTGTGCATGATTATACTAGCATTCATCTTGGAACACTCGACCCCAATTCGTGGCTATGATAGCGACACAACCTTCACATTCCTATACCATGCTGAGGACCTGGTACCTGGACAAAAACCCTCCACAAACTTTCAACGGCACTCCATGCCAATTTGCTACTAGCCGGAAATGGCACAGGGCGGAGACCCAAAGTGGATTTCTCTGACCTTAGGACTCATGCAGCCCTGTCCCATCGTATGCCCCGAGTCTTCGACATCCTTCGCGCCCAAGGCTGGCTACGAGTCTCAGTTCTGCCAGCTCATGAGCCTAGCTAAAGGCTACAGAGGTGCTAATATTGCTCGACCTCAAGTGGTTTAACCCGCAACAACCGAGTCAATTCGAGGCCTTCCATTCGGCAGCCAGAGAAGTTCAAGAGTGTTCCGTTTGACAAAAGGAACGCGCAGGGCCGCAAGCAAGCAGACTGACTGGTCGGTCTTCGGCCCCATTGAGGATGCTGGGCACGCTGAGAATCCACCCTCCTATGCAGAAGCAGCTCGGAAACGTCCACGAGAAGGCCAGCTTCCCCGCCCCTTGATTGGAATTGCTAAAACTGCACTAACACCCTACACAGGCTCCAGTAGCCCCAACACACTCGCCGCCAACAAAACGTCTCCCTGCCAAAACCCCGTCATCACCTTCACCCTTCGCCAATTTCGTCATCTCCCAGCCTCACTTCGAAACCCAAGTCTCTATCCACGCTCAACTCGTTGCTCTTCACCCACGCGCAATCCAAACTCGACGACATCTACGCCCAAACCGCTGACTACGCTTATTCCCTGCGCAGCGTCGCCGACGACGAATTCCTCGAGACGATACAGGAACACAGAACTGATGTGGAGATGATCAAAGAGGACACCTTGGCTGAGCTGCAGAAAGTGATTGATGAAAAACTCTCGATGAGTTCAGGCAGAGCGCGGCGGAGATTGTAGACGAGGCAAAGGAGCCAATAGACGAATACGCGCGTGAGAAGCTGGAATACATTGGCGGACCGCAACCTGGCGTGTTCAAAGGGGCATGGATGAGGAATCTGTGGACAAGGATTTCGGACAGACGCGGGAAGAGAAAGGCGGCTTCGCTGCCACTATGAGCTATATGACGAAGTGCCGCCCATGCTAGCATCCTTTGGCCGAACGTCATTTGCGCTTATGAATGATCACGATTCCACCGAACCTTGAGCATCTCTTCTCGGCGCCCGCATACGCTAACTCTTTGATAGTTTCTGGTCCGAAGCAGCACAAGACAACTCTAGAAACGCAGCGCTTGTGCTGCGCGATTGCATTTGCATAACCACGTCAACCAAAATCGGCTGCCCATTCTTACCTTTGCTCCCGGTGCGGGGAACTTTACCGTAAAGTTCGATACCATTGCAATCGTCATCGACTCAGCCGCGTTCGAGAAAGCACGTTCATACCTTCAAACAAATAAGGCATGATCTCTATGAACGATCTACCATCCACTCTTGGTGCTCCGGCCTATTTATGACTTTAGAATTTTAGGCGACTGTCGAGCGTTTCGTCCCACATAATGCCTTGGGTGTTGGATACAGCTATCTGTATTGATGGAGGGAATAGACTCTATTACCTTGGTATTCTCTGCCTATTGGATGTTCATCTCAGCACCCTTTGCTAGGCTACAACCGGAATTTTGTATGCTCGATGTGAAGGATAAACCTAATCTAAAGGGTGCCCTCACTGACAATGGAGACTAAAGACTATTTTCTGAAATTGACCGAGCTTGATAAAGCGGTTTTTTTCGTCGGCAAGGTATCGTTGGGGGAAACTTTGGCTGCTGACCAGTCGCTGGCAAAGCACGTGCGGGCACTGCGCTGGACTATTCTAGATACTGCGGGTTTTTTTCTTGGGGTATAGAAATTCTTCCGGAGTCAGATGATGGAGGTACTTGTGCTGAGAGCGAAGAGCTGGTTTATAAGCCTGAAGACGGTAAGACGTGCAATGATTGTTCTACTGGGTTTAAACTCATCACATATATAGAACCTCTGTGGAGCATGTTTAGAGGCTTTGAGAGAGTGTTGAGCGTGGATCTCTACTGGTTGAGGTTAGTTGAGTCCATTCATCCTGAACATCCAACTCTTACAGACACAGAGAATGGAGAGAAGTCACGCTTCCTGGCCCGCTCTTTCCTTTACTCACATCCTTGCGACTGGGAGAGGCTGTATGTCCCGCCAGTTTGTAAGCATGCGCGCTGAGACCCGAGCAACCACTTGAACATCTCAAGTTGAACAATTTGTTTGAGTGGACACAGATTGAGCCTCCACCGCCAAATTTCTCACACCTTCGCGAGCTCGTCTGCTTTGTGCAAGCAAACGAGGACCGCCTCAAAATACAACCTGGTAGGTTGCCTATCAACGGACACGTTGGCCCGCTTGTCGGCCATCTGGACACTTTTGCGGAGCCTGCGTATCGGCACAGTTGGGGACGGACGACCCTGTGGAGCGAGTTCCTAAAGCCACCTGTTGTATGCTTCGTGGGCTTGATTGCTGCGCTTTGTTTTGTCTGACCTTGCAGGAATTCTATTTCGACCCAAGGAACTGACTGGAATGGTGCTGCAATGGAAGGCCAGCCTAGGCCCGGCCTCGGAATTCAGGCCGGCATGTTCCGTGCCATGGATAGCGTTTTCGTCGAGTACATTCTCTCGATTCTACTCGAGGCGCCGTGGCCGCGAATGAAGCGCATGCATATCCGTAGTGTGGGGCGGACTGTGTCTTCGCAATGTTTGTCTGAGAAACTAGCTGAAGAGAAGTTGGTCCTTCCGGGCGAATGGACGGTGGAAGACAGGACACATGATGGCACAAAGTTATCTCTTGTGCATGGAACAATTACTGCTGTTCCGATGGGAGAAAGAGAACGCTTGAGGGGTTTGTTGGGATGTGAAGGAGGTAATGAGGCTGAACTCGTGTTTGAGGAGGAACAAGGGAGAAACTGGGGATATTTGCATTTTGGTAACATGGGAATCCCAGAGAGAGTAGATTAGAAATGACGACCTCGGAGCCGCATATTCCGGGGGGGGGGATTAATCTCTAACGCTTAACTATAAGATTTTAGAATAATCATGTTCATAGTCTTCAATAGGTAGGTCTTTCTCGCAAGACTGCTATGCACAAAGCTAACTTTCCAGCATACGGGCCTCAGAACGAGAAATGTCAAGAAGAGATCGATACATCAAAGTTTCAACCATCGCAGGCGTGGAGTACATTGGAGCAATGGCGGGAACATTGTAGGCGTTGGGAGAACATTGTACGAACATTATGCGGGTATTGGGGCCATATTAATAAGCATTGCAGCAATACTATATTTCGATCGATGCCTCATCACAAAAACTTTTCGTAATAAAGTTGAGTATATTCAGCCATCTCTGGTTTATAAGGTACGTTGCGAGAACTTCACATTTACTAAGATGAGTGGCGTCCTAGAGCGTCACTGGCTTTCTTTTGCGTACCAAGAACAGGCGCCTCCACATGCATTTTGGCTTGCGAAATGCGCTGTGCGATTCAGCTGCTCGCGGAGCCATGACATTTGGCCCGCCTAGCGCAGCCCCCATTGGCTGTGAGCAAAAGCCCCAAGCCCCCGCGGTCTTCCGGCCCAAGGAAGGTTCTGCCCCATGACACCAGATCGCAACACCACCCCTTGCACTCTCATGAACCCCAGCACTAGCCCATACATTTGATCAGCAATCTCGTATTCGTTAAATGCGATTCATCGTGGCGTCATGTTTTAGCTATCATCGCTGTTCAACGGCGGTCCAAGGGTCTCTTATCGGGGGCAACTTCGTGCATGATCTGTGAAGAAAGCTGGGGCAAATGAGTCCAGGCCTACCGATTAGCTATCGCAATGACTCAGTTTCTTTACTTGCATGAACTAACCCTAGCTGAGATTTGCCCCTTTAAGCTTCAGCACGTCAACACCCGATCAAACTATAATTGCGTAGGTATTAAACTTCTCGGCCTGGATAGGTGTTGACAGGAAACAACTCCATCTTTTTGTGCCTGTTCAACGCATATTTACAGTTCATCGGAACGACACAGTCATCTGGCGTCATGACAAGCCCACCGACAGATGCGCCTACAGCTTCCAATAGCAATACCATCACGCCAATCGCCGTTTCAGTGGGTACACTTAGCATGGCCCTGCTGTTCGTGGTCGCTCGGCTGTACACTCGATTTCGCATCATCAAACAAGTCGGTACCGATGACTGGACCATTCTTGTCGCTTGGGTATGTCTCCCTCTTTTATTTCACATGTCCCTGCCGCAAAGGATATTGAAGTTCGAAAAAAAAAAAAAAAAAAAAAAAAAGATACGAAGAGGAAAAGCTAAAACCAAGGCAAATGCAGATACTCAGTTGCGCGGTCGGAATTGAGGTAGTAGTTTGTACGTAGCACTTCCAACGCAGGGGACTTGCAATTTCATAGTAATCATCAAACTTAGCAACCAGACACGGATTGGGATCCCATACCTCAACATTAAGTATAGAGGCTCTGGTTAGGTACCTAGAGGCAAGCAAACAACGAAACAGAACTGTCATTTTATACATTGGTTTGCTAACACGTTGATATAGTTCTTGTTTGCCTTGATCATACTCTACAACGTAGCCCTGACGTTCGTGAAGGTTAGTTTCCTTGTGCAATACCGTCGGGTCTTCACGAGGCCACCCATGTCATTGCTGTGCAATATTGGATTGGTTATCGTCACGGTCTGGGGCCTCTTCCAGATCTTGATGACCGTCTTCTTCTGCAGTCCGATACATGGCTTCTGGGACGTCACTATCAAGGCCAAGTGCCAGCCCAAACTCCCGTTCTGGTACAGCAATGCTATTTTCAACATTCTTTCCGACATTGCTATCTTTGCACTACCTTTGCCTTCACTGTATGCGTTGCATATAGGACGTGTCCAGAAATATGTGCTGATCGGAGTTTTTAGCCTCGGTTTCTTGTAAGTCCCCGCCAATAGTGCTTCGTATAATATGCAAACTTCGTGTCCACAAGGTGGGTGATATAGCGAATGAATTCCCGCTGACCAATTTCCAGTACCTGCGCCATCTCCATTATCCGCATTTCAACCTTGAAAAGGACCGCTGCAAGCACCGACCCCACGTACGATAACGCTTCCACGGCCTCTTGGTCTGTTACGGAGCTCGCTTGTGGAATCATCTGCGCATGCGCTCCGACATTACGACCTTTAATGGCCAAACTATTCCCAAAGCTCATGGAGTCCATGTCCGGTCAGGGCCATAGTCGTAGTTACGAATTGCAAACGGGCCCAAAGCCGACACTCACCAGTCATGTGTCACGACGTTTCTCGAAACAAGCTAGCAAGGAATCGCTTCGCCACGATGGGACCTCAGAACGTGATGCCTGTGCTATCTCTCTGGAAGAAGAGGCCCCTCCATCAGTGGGAAAGGCCCAGCAAACGAAAAGCTTCGTAGTTTGAATTTAATGTCTTTATTCCTTGACGTACGACGGGATACATGCCACGGCAAGGAGCGAGGTTGCTCACAGGAAAGCTGTGTATATGTTTACGGCAATTAATCTTTGTCTTCATAGATATTATAGACTCTTGTTACGGCCGTAGTAATGCGGTGAATTGTCTAGTTGAAAGAGTGCTCTGCGTCTTACTCCCACAAAGCCTTGCATAATCCGACATATTCTAAATCTCAGTCTGGAGGACGTTCTTTCAGAGGATACCGAAGCTTACGGAAATTATAGCAACGGCATTGGAAAGTTGCACGGAGGCGGAACCACCATTGCTTCAAGACGACGTATGCTGAGTAGAGTGGGCAGCAGGTTGTGAAAAGACATCGGTCCCGCTATTTCTTCGACGCCACGTCGATCGATTTTTGCTATTCGCAGACGAAGGAGGATTCCACTCGTCGAAACGTCGTCGCAGCATCATCACCCCCCCACCCCCCCCCCCCCCCCGAACAAACCTATATCTGGATCGGTCAGTAGGAGAAAGCTGGACGTTTGCCTAGTACAGCTTAAGTACCGGACTGAAAAAAAAAGGGAAGAACAAAGTTACGGCTGATTACACATTCTTGGTCTCGTCGAGCTGAAGGACAGCACGTGAGAGGGCAACCACCGTAATGCTTGGCTCGACCTCGTCAGATATGTCCGAGACATACTTAACGCGCAAGACACCCGATGATTCGCCCTGGGCTTTACTCTATATGGATCGATCATGCGGAGATATGGGAGTTTGACTGGATCAACGCCGTTCGACATCAACAAGGATGCGCGTGTTTTGTGTCAGTAATTGTGGGGTATTTGTTATTTGTGGGTGTCGAAAGACGAGCTAGGGTTCAATCGATCCCACTGTAGCAGAGGATGGCAGACGATACAGAAGCATCTAGCGGGGTGGCCGGGTGCAGCGAGTGTGTCTAGAAGATCTCATCAAGCGATAAAGTTCGGTCGTTGGCAGAGCCACCATCTGCTAGAAGGGATCTGTTGCAGATGCGCCTGACGAAGCGGTTGTGATCAAAGACTCATGGGAGTATGAAGAACGACTTGGAGAAGGCCTCTTACTCAAAGAGGCGATAGAAGCTGGTGTACAAAATGTGGCGCAGTATCGCCACTACGAGAATACGCGTTAGTGGCGACCATGAACGATGTCTTACTCCACATGCGAAAGGGACTGAGCGACGCTGTTGGCCGAAATTCATTGCAACAGCGAGCGGCGCCTTTCAATTCTACCACAACCTAAACGACTTCAAGTGCTCCGGGTACTGGGAGGGGCAGGAGCAGAAGTCGAGCCATGGGGCGAAAGAGATCGTCAAGCAGTATCTACGCATTGACGCCGCCTCCCAAATGGTCGTTCTTAGACTCCCGATCAAGCAAGACTTACAATAACGAGGGAATCTAATTTACCAAAGACTAGTTATGCAGGATATTAAAAGGTCTCTTTATGAGACGGGCTCCCTACGCGGCATATTGACCGGATTGCTAGCGGGTGTTAAAGGTAGTTCCAAACAAGGTATTTGGAACCATGGCTGATTTAGTAGGATGTGAGTCGCTCCTCGGTGCAAAGATCCTCTATCGAGACGTATCCACGGGTAACGTTATGTTGGCCGTGATAGAGGATGACGGTTTCTTGATCGACCTCGACCTGGCTGTCAAGATTGGTCGCAAGAGTGCTTCTGGAATATCAAGCAGGACCGGCACCAAAGCTGTTCTCGACATAAATGCCTAGCTTATCAAGAAAGGAATCTCGGTAAAATAAGAAAAATCTCAACACTCTGTTCTCAAAGTTCATCGGACGCAAAGAAAGCGATCCGCGAGACATGACCTATGCCTCACTTGGCATATGCGGATGACCGAGTCCCCGAGTTCATACCTGTAGACTATACCAAGGAGTCAGCAAGTCGTCAGAGATGCTACTTCGTTCTAATTCGCTTCAGCAGCGTTCTGAGGATGCAAGGAGATGTAACGAAGGTCACTGAAGAGATGGGTCAAAGCCGCAGCAGCAAGATTTGGGTGCGGAAATTAGGTGATGCTGCTTCTCGACAAACGGGCCAGCCACTTGAGGGACATATATCAAAGTTAACTTTGTGTAGAAGCGCTGGTGGGTGTCTAAAGTACGAACCCGTCCAGTTACACCGAGCGTGCCGGCGCGTAGGGACGGACGTTTAGAAGAGCTAACTACACCAGCGACTGCGGACGATGCTTAGGATTCATCGCCTAGAAACTGCTAATCGCACTTGGTGATTGCCTCCCGCAAGCCACCCTGAGATCATCGTTGTTATATGCTATCGAGGTGCATCACCGCAATTGCCACAGGCACCATAGCCTACGCATGCAAACCTACGTTTTTGCTCGTCGCTTGTCGCCGTAAGGCAACTGCGTAAACCAATGGCCTCTATCTAGGCAAGCTTGACGTAAAAGAAATGTAATTCTCATAGAGAACAGAACTATGATAATGAAAGCTCACCCGTGTTAACACTAGCCTTATTAGCTTACTCGGACGGACGTAGCATACTGCTCTTTAATAACTCCAATATAGACACCAGGAACATACGAAATTCTCTGCTGATCTCCCTCTTCATATAAGGCTAAGCCAGGGGCTCCCATTCTCCATTTAATTGTTGTGCTTACTATGATCTTAATCACTTGCTCACTCGTGATCGGCTCAAATAAATAGAAAAATCCTATGGCGGTAGTCACACATCGCGGGCTTCCGGTGAAGCCCATAACTTGAAGCATCGCATACGCAGCCTCTTCGAGGTTCCCCTGTGGATTCATATGGTCTTGCCGGAAAGCAATCAGCCACCGCTGGACAAACGATCTCGCTTCTTCTGACGGCTGTGCTGGGTGAACTACAAGCATGCCTTCAAGCCATAGTCCATCATGACATAGCCTTCCAGGCTGTCGACTACCAACAGAATGCCATGGAAGTATAGACGGCAAGTCACCATGAATGGGCCGCCACCTTTTCAAAGGTATTTCCTCCCGCTTCGATGCAGAATAGATGAAAGAGAAATCGCCCTTCGTTTCGCAAACTCTCATGAACGCTTCGCAAGGCTGTAGCTTTTCAACTGTAGTTGACTTCTCTGCACTGACCGCTCCAATCATCGCATAGAAATGATCCTCCTTACGTTCTTGGACCCGCCGATCCATATTCGACATGATATTTAACGCGGCTCGATCTGCGTAAGACGCGGTATAGAAATCGGCCATGATGTCCTCGAAAGCGTTCAGTCGGGGATAGACACGACGTATGTCCGGTATTGAGCTTGAGCAATGAGCCAATGCGTAACCTAAGCAGTTGAAGAATTGCGTCACCGGGATAAGTGCACTCGCCTCCCCTTCGCAGGAAAGTAAAAGCGCTTTGCTATTCACAGCCTCTTGATATGTCCACGCACGCTCCACCCACCCCTCACGCTCTAGAACTGCTAGGTCGGTGACGTCTACGCGATTGGAGTCGAGCATGCGAGTAAGTGCCGGCTGCGCGGCTGATGAGAGAACGACTAGGACTTCATTTGCTCGCGCGTAGATATAGCCCATGCTCTCAAGTGTCTGCGTGCGTTCAGGCTCCATCGATGGGACGCAGAGTGCGTCAATCCAAATCTTCAAGCAGGAGGGCCGATGCTGGGTGAAGGTTTGTAAGGCAGGGATCGTGCGGTCCGAAATGAGAAGTGATGGATCGAAGGGGTTATGCCCGCGGCCAGAGCCCCATGTGTATGAGATGCAAGAATACGTGAGGTCAATTTCATCACTAGTGGAACCATCGAGGTCAAAGGGTTCTAGTGACCAGAGGCGTCCATTAATTTCAATGGCGCGCGACACAGAAGAGGTTGGTGGGACGAGGAGATAGAGGCGCATGATGCAGCATTCACAGAGAGGCAGTGCGTCTGTATATACGTGCAACTAAGAGAATAGAATATGCATCGGGTTGAATTCTCGGCGGCCCTCGTTCTCTCTACGCTTAAGCTCGGGCACCTACTTTTCAGCTGACTGGGTTTTCGTCCACCCCAACCACTCAACCCACCCAACCTTTAAAGCTCAATTTCTCCACAACGCTTATACAAATATAGATCCCTATAAAGTTACAATACAACCTTCTATCTGCCACCTCAAATCTGGTGTTTATACAAGCCAGCGCAAAGCAGCTAAGGTATAGGGTGTCCCAAGGACAACGCTACAGAGCCGTCTCGCTAGCTGCGCGCCTCACGCGATTGCTCATCAGTACCAGTAGCGACTAACACCAGAGCAAGAGAGTTTTCTTACTCATTAGATTTTAGATTTTAGATACTCGTGCTCAGCTACCTAGCCACTCGCGCGCACAAGAGATAGCCTCTTTGATATTATAGATAGGCGGTAACAACGCGCTGCTTAGCAAGTATTAGATCTCTTACCTTAATACGCCGCAACCTACGTATAAACTCTGTTATAGGTAGGTTAATTAAAGCTGTACAAGCTAAGGTGTCAAAGCTAGAGACTATACAATCTAGAGCGTATACTCTTGTCGTTACAAGTCTAAGGCTAGCTAGTAACGCTACTACCGCCGCTATAGCTGGTATATATAGATAGAGCAGTCTTTATAATACTTTAAAAGCCTTACAACGTATATAAAGCTTAGAAACTACTTAAGCGCTCTGAAAAGTTGTCGCGTAGTACTCGCCTTGTGCTTAGCAAAGTAAGTTGATTGCAGTAGCTAAGCTACTAGCTAGTAATAAACAACTACAGCAGTAACTCAATAAGCCTGTAAAGCTATCTAAGAGGAACTATATTAAGCCTTATCTAAATAGGCGATTTCTGAATGTTGAAGCAATCACTACTACAGTTGTTACGGCAGTAACAGAAGAAAACCAGATGGAACCAATCAGCCCCATGATGGAAGATGACAATGCATACGACCCTTGGGATAACGAGCTCGATTGGGAAGTCAATCACAATAGAGACACGTGATGACTTCGCGACTTCGCGATCTTGGCAAACACGAAGCCGCGAAGCCGGCTTCGTGACTTCGCGAAAACCAAAACAACGAAGCAACGAAGTACGAGATAGGCACCAGGTATATAGTCAGTAGCAATGCGCATCATTAGGATGGCATCGGCAATCCAATCTCTGACCAAGAGCGACAATACTTTGACATCGCCTGTTGGGAATCATTTATTGTTCACAGCCCATTGCACGATCACCACACGTCCCTTAGTCATCAACTTTCAATCCACCAAACCCCCCCCTTGAGGCTTCAGGTAGTCGACGACTTGGAGCCCAGTAACAACAGTAGAAGCTGCTGCCGCTCAAGCCGCAAAACTAGCACGTAAAACTCGTACAAAGGCTGCTAAAAGCAAAGCAGCTACTTCAGCTGCTCCAAAATTCGATTCTATGTGTAGCTAGTGGCAAATATAATTGTTGTTGTTGAGTTATATTACTCCAAAGTTGGGAGCTCTTTTTTTGGTGAGAGGCCGAAAACCTAGTCGGCCGAAAAGAAGGTGCATGAGCTTACCTGGCCCCACTTGTGGCTCGGCTGGACCGTGGTGTCGCAGCTTTTGGGATCAGCCAATAAGGGAAAGAACCCCCCTGTCAAAATTTTCTGGCATCTACCAATTATCTTGCAGTAGGAACGCGGCTAGCTGCAACCACACCAGCTCACCGGTCGGCCCGGCAAGAGCATATACTATCGTGCTCCTTCGCAAGCGATGCTATGCAGTCAAACCATCCCTCTTTTCCAATACCAAGACCCTTTGGACTGATTTTCAATTCCCTCCGTTATGCTTCAGAATTAGTCTCTTCATCCGCACTCTGCAAAGCAGACCTTTGTAGTAAAACATGGCTGGAGGACGTGCCGAAAAGGATGAGTGGGAGCTTCACAAGGATGAAATACACAAATTATTCATCACAGAAGGCCACAAAATATCCGAGGTGGTAGAGTTGATGACGCAACGCCACGGTTTCACACGCACGTATGTCGAAGAAGAACCTCACCCCCAAGCAATTGATACAACTATAGCTGATATCTACGCAGGAGAGCTCAGTACCAAACCGCTTTAAAGAGATGGGATTTTAATAAAAATATAGCAAAAGAGGATTGGCTCTATGTATCCGAGCACGTCAAGAAGAGGAAGGCCGAAGGCCGCGAATCCCAGGTCGATATCCGAGGGGCTACGATTCCAGTCAAGAGGTTAAAGAAGGAGATGTCGAGGTACGAATACAATTTTACGTCCTTTCGGCGTCCCATTTCAGGTAGGCATGTCCGACACAATACTAGTACAGAGATAATTAACTAGATGTCTAGACAGGAACAGTTCGCATCCTTACATCCACATTTACACTCCTCCACGCTCACCGGAGATGGCTCTAGCACTTTCGCCTACATTGCCATATTCAGATTCAGAAATAGTACCTATATCTGAGGACGTGTTTCTTGAATGGGCTAGTCATACGCCTTGGTACCGATTCATGGATTTCATACGGATGCTAGAGATCAATGGTCCGTCTATGCTCGTCTCTCTTCCTCAGCCTCCTGATAATCGGATACCCTACGATTGGTCGGAATCTACCAGTAACATACACGGTGAATTAATACATATGAATCAAAAATCCAGCTTACGAAAATGGATCGATGACATTGCAATGGCCTCCGTTCTGCAATTTGACGATTCAATACCCGACGTGTGGACAAATCCGGATAGATATCTACCACCAACTCGCGACACGAAACCAAACATAGACGTGAATAACATGCTGGACTTGTCTCTAAGGAGCACACAACTCGAATTTATCAAACTGGCTATACATCTGATCTCGAATAATATAGACACTGCTCGGACAGTTAAGACCATAATGAACCTTCTTGAAGATAATCGCAATCTTTCGCTTTTTAAAAGTTTACTGGATCAGAAACTCCTTGTAGTGGAAGCGTTTTTTGAGAAGCTCTTTCAAGCTGCAGCAAAGTCCGGGAACCTACCACTGTTGAGGATCCTCATCGAGAATAAGGCAGGCGCCGAACTCAATCAAATGTGCTCTGAATATAATGACGCACTAAAATCTGCTATTCGGTACAGTCATGAAGACATGGTTACATACTTGCTCGATCATGGTGTGATTGCTACTGGATTTATTTATTATGTATTCGGCAAGTGGAAGTCTCCCTTAGATTGTGCGGTTGGATGTAAGAATATGCGGATAGTTCGAGACCTTCTCACACCCAGGCCAAGCTTCATATTTTGTTATCCTGAAGTTGATATGGAAACTCTCCGTGTAGCAATTTTTACCGGCGACCATGACATTATCCAAATTCTTATGGACCACCATCCGGAACTTCGGGATAAAATGAACTCAGAGCCCTGGCTACTCTACGAGGCTGCTTCAACGCACAGGACAGTGGCTACGCTTATGCAGCTCCAGAATTGGGGTTTGAATATCACAGCGACGGATGAGGAAGGGTATGGTAGTGCCCTAGCTGTCGCCTGTCGGCATGCAGATATGGCAGTCATACAGCATCTCCTAGACTCGAACGTCGGTATCAACGGCATTGCTTTTGGACTTGGGTACAAATCGATTTTCCATGAAGATACGGAAATGCATCCTACTCCTTCAGAGCACAAAACCCTTAATATGATGAGAGGCAAAACTGCGCTTTGTATCGCCGTAGAGCAAGAAGATGAACATCTAGTAAATCTTCTTCTCAAAGAAGGCGCCAACCCAAATGTTTTTCTGCATGTTTCCCCCCTCCAGATCGCTGCCATGGGCTGCAACAATACTCTAGTCGAAACGCTCATTGAAGCTGGCGCCGATGTCAACGCCGTGGTCAATCGGTCGTTGGAGGACTCAGACGATCCTCGATATTACAAAGATATTGCAAAAAAAACGGCTATACATCTAGCATTGGAAAGGGGGCATCAGAGCGTGGTTAACCGATTGATGGAGAGTGGAGCTATTATACCTAACGGCGATCCAAAACTCGCCGTAGTGGGTGAAGAATGGAATCCCTTACAGGCTGCAATGCTTGGAGACAACCTCAACCTTGTTTATTGGGTCATGGAAAGAGTTGACATTAACCATTGGGCAACACCGAGCTGCCTCGCGATATGTGTAAGAATGTTTGGATGGAGCTTTGCCAAGACCTTGATTGATGATGGGACATACTCGATCAATATCTTGAACAATGAGCAGATTCTTTGCGAGTGCGTTTATTTAGGGAACCAAGAGGCCATAGAGACCCTATTATTTGATACCAAGGCATCACCTAGGAAGTTATCGTGCGGATACGGGGCAATCGGCCTAGCAGTAGCCGCGGAACATGGGCGAGTAAGCATGCTGCAGTTATTCTTAGATGTGGGAGTAAAGCCATATGATTTCACTCGAAAAAGAATACTGTATGGAAAGCCGGATCATGGAGTCGGCCGTGTGAAAGGCGAAGTCAACCCAGGTACCTCGGGGCTTGATGCAGCAGTTCGATTCGGGAATCTGGATGTCCTTAAGGTCCTCTTGGACGCCTGTGGCAGTATTCTAAGCGACACAAAACAAGTAACCCAAAATCGGGGAATTCTACGAGCATATCGTACGGCCATAGAGAACCGTAATCAGGCTGCTTTGGACAGGTTTTTCAAGGCGGGGCTGAACGTAAGAGAAATCGATGATACTACTGGATTGAGACTAGGCGGCAAATACCGTTACACTTCCATCCAGTGGTATATGCTAAACATCTTTTCGCGTTCTCTGAGCCCTGAAATCGTAGATATCCTCCTCGACCACGGTGCTGACCCCAATGCCCCAGCCAAAGGCAGTATCAGAAAACTTGCTGGATCGTTCGAAGAACCAGTAAATACTCCACTGCAGTCAGCAGCCAGCTACAATTCGGCCGAGCTAGTGAGAAAGTTGCTCCAGCGACACGCCAATGTCAATGCAGAGCCAAATGTAAGAAAGGGTGCCACAGCACTCCAATTTGCAGCGATCAATGGCAATTTCGAAATATTCAATATGCTTCTAAAAGCTGGGGCAAAAATTAACGCTCCGCCAGCTCCTTTCGATGGACGTTCAGCTATTGAGGGCGCTTCAGAATGGGGTAGGCTAGATATGGTAACATATCTCCTGGAGGCTGGCGTGGACATACAGGGTAGAGAAAACAAGAACTATAGAAGGTCAATCTACAGAGCATGGAAGAATGGCCATAGGACCCTAGCCCGCACAATACAAGATTGGAAGGCCGCAAAATTTGGCGCCGAGGATTGCGAGGACATCGAGGTGATATACGAGTCAGTGACTGATGAAGAGTTAGATTACGAAGATCCCGAGGACTGCAAGGACGCCGAAGTGATATATGAGTGAGCGACGGATGAAGAACCGGATTATGAAGATTCCGAGGATCTTGATGAAATGGCAAGATAAGGGGATGTAATGAGCACCAACCGCAATGGCATCTGATCGCGAATAGTACCGCGGCAAGCAGCTGTTGCGCATCTTGCTTTGGCATGCGATCATAGTAATTCCGAATGACACGACAGGGGAGCCCGATGGAAAAGTACTGAACTACACTACCGGCTTCTAAACCACCCATCCACAAGAAACTTGTTCTCGCTCAAATCGACACTATTGCCGTAGTTCTTCGGCCGTCCTGACCCAGTTGTCCCTCGCACTACTAGCACCCGCATCTACGACCTATCACATTCGATTTGCCTTCTCAAGCAACGGTTTCAAATTCGTTGATAAGAGCCTCTGCCAATACCGAGGATTCTCTCATGTTTTACGTACGCCAAGAATGATTGGCCCGAGCCAAGGACATACGAGGCTGAGAGTGCAACTTCGTATTCGTGGTTGCGGCACTGCATGTGGGCGTTGGCGCGCGCATTGGGCGAGCCCTAGCTAGCAGCGCGGGACACGGCAGGGGGTGTACACGATCGAGGTCTTCATATGCTTTTTCGAAGTCGCACCGTGTGGTGGATGAGTTTTGCTGCGTAGGTGGTAATAGTGGGGCGCCGGGACTGCCCGTAATACCGTGGTGACGGCGATGTGCGGGCTTCTTCATCGGTGTTTCCACGGTACTTTTGGATGAGGCTTGAAATGCGAAGGTTTTTTCAGATTCAAACGTTTGTTACTGGGTGATGCGGTGGGTTTCTTAGATAACACGCTGCGTGGGCTGGGTGGGGATTGATTGTCTTGGTAGCGGTCATGGGGGAGCGGTGCAGTAGGGGGGCCATTCGATTAGTAGTCAGGTGGATAGATGGCTCTCATGGTGGAACTAGGGCTAGAGCGCGAAGGAAGGCCCCTGTTCTGGAGGGTAGTGGGCCGACGGTAATAGGGTATATGGTTTGTCCTGTTCGTAATTGGCTTCATCTATGAGTTGATTGTTAATTCCAAAGAGGCTGGCCACACTGTTTGCTGTCCTAGACCTTGGGTTGACAACCTCGTAAAAGAGACGATCAATGGTCTCCATGAAGAGGACGTCGATGGGAAAGATGCTTTGCTTAGCCACAGAGATGTTCGTTTAGCTTTCTGGTATAAAACAACTCTTGGCTACGGAGAATCTACGACCCAATCGAATCAGAGCAGATTTGAACAAGACAGCCTGAGCAAGCGAAAGTCGCGGTTGCCTGGCAATTCGGCTGTTTCAAAAGAGGCGTGCATGCGCCTGTAATAGGTCGTAGAATCAGCGCATATTCGCAGTGTTGAACTGGGCCCGCGCAAAAGCTCTACGATATCGACTTCGCTTCTGCTATTATCAAGTTGGGGGTAAGAACGTAAGAACCGGGAGCCATGCGACAAAACTTGGGCGACCAACCTTCATTACGATTGGCGGCCGTGCAAATGGAATCACAGGCACGAATCGGGAAGGATCCAAATGGAGATTGGTGGCTGAACTGTATCATGCGGGCGGGGGCCTAGCCAACAGCCGAGAAAGTTTTCAGTAAAGCTTGGATTGCATTGACGCTCTCTGGGCGAAACTTCTTTGCTGCTAGTGCTTCAAGGCGATATCTGACTCATCCTCCGCTTGCGGTCGTGCCGTGCACGTCCATCTTCCTATATTCTCAAGCCAACAAGGCTCTTTACTTTATTCACAATCAATTTCAACTCAATCAATCCTAGAGTCCACCATTTCCTTCTCTTCCACCCTTCTTGAAGTGGCAGTCGTTCCTCTTGCAAAAAGGGAGCCACATACTTGTAGGGTGCGCTTTTTCCATCGCCAAATACGCACAGGATAAGCGATATTTCGCCGCAACCAAGTTCATGCTCAAAACTTCCATATTTCAGTCCCGGGTTGTTGTTGAGCTGGTCCTCAATTCGCCGCTTGCGTAAGCCCGCTAACTCTTCTCTTGTGATAACTTGCTTGTTTGCCGAACAAGATAGTAGCTCGTCTACGAGATCATCCTGTCGTGCGCAGTTGCCCTCTTTCTGTGCGTGGTCCCTACGCGTCAATGAAATATCGTGCTCTATAGCGCCAGGCAATGCCAGTTGGTCCAGGTCAAGCACTGGTCGTCCGGTGCTGTCGGTTTGGTTTGGTTTGCGCATCCCATGACTTGCTAACAAGGTCCAGGGATCACGAAGCGTGGACCAGAGACGGGACAAAAATCCAGTTTTGCCGTCTTCATTCTTGTTTTTGTGTACATTATATACCGTGTTCACAAAGATGGCACCGAGAGCTGTGGATATCCCGGTTTCGGTCATTGCGGCTTTCATTTCGCTCGCAAGCACGTTCTGTCCATTCCGAGGAAGATATCCATGGTTGGCAAGAGAGTTGATCATTGGACAAGGGCTGCGCTTGTCGCCTGGTCCGGCAGGAACGTATTTCCCAATAGGCGCTTGTTCAACCGATGAAGGTTCGTGTTCGGGAGCCATCGCAACAACCTCAGCTGCGATCGTGCTAGAGGCCAACAACGAACGTATGTGAAGGGGGGGGGGGGTGCGAGAAGCTACAAAAGTCGGATATGGCTTGACGTTGCTATCGTGAGAGTGATGGGAAGGCACATGCTTATGTGCTTCACGAGCACAGGGCCCAAAGGGGACGAAAGTGCATTGTGGCGTCGTCATTTGCGAAAAAGCTAAGCTGAAGACCCTTTTGGATACGGGCTAGCGCGTCGGCCCGTCCGAACCACAAAGTCTAGCATCCAGATAACGCTAGCCTCTAATTTCATTATTACCCCACTTGTCACGACGGGGCACTACTAGATTGATCTACAGGAGCCTCATTTCGATGAGCCTATTTGGACAACCTAACTAGAAGTACGACCACAATGTAGGGACGCAAAAGCAAAACGATAAAGCACAGCTTATATTTTCTACGGAGATGCAGAGCGACTAGATACAAGCCGCACAGCACAAACCCAATCTTCCTACTACCACCACTTGTCCCCTACCTATCCCATCACCTCCTCATCCTGTTATAAACATGGCCTCCTCGCATAGAGTCAGCTGCACCCGCCAGCAAGCGCAGCCAGACGCCATCATCTCGCCAACACCATTCGGGTTGCGCAGGTCAGCGATCACCTGTAGCACAACCACGACGTGATGCGAGCTACCCACAGTCACTAGCCTTGCTCACACGTTGTTGCCAGCTGACGCCATGTTAGCGCAACGCCAACCCTGGCTCGGAGTGCTCGTTAACTTTCTTACAAGGTGGTAGAGGCGCTTGACCTAGCACTCTAGGAGCCCCTTCTCTGTCGAGCCTCCAAGACCGTCGACCCAGACGTGGGAAATAGTGACGTAATTAGCAGATTCACTTTTGTTTGCAGCGCCGACATGTATCTAACTATTAGAACCCTTGATGTAGATGATCGGAATCTTGTCGCTAGTCCAAGACCTATTCCATCTATTGTTGATCAATATTCTTAACGAGGGTAGAGAGTATATACTCTAAATAGACCGTAACTCTGCCTACTGTTTAAAGACTACTTTAAGATATATGATAGATATGATGCCAAGCATCTCGCTTCTGAACTTGAACCCATCAGCTATACAGAATGTGGAGAAATCAGGTGTTTTGAAACTTTGTAGCTACCTTCGCACGACCATGTTAAGACCCCTAGAAGGTAATTTGCTAAACAGTTCTGGGGGTACAGCAATTTAGCTTAAAATTGGGGGCTGAAACTGGCCAAAACCTAATAACGTAATAATAGCTAGGCCTATTATCCTAGTAATTTTGTAGGAGGCTCAAAGTAGGTATGCAAGACTTATTATAAAATCTTGGAATTTATTAGATGGTCGTTGTTGAGATATTAACGTATAGTTTTTGAGCAGGCCCGGGTTGTGGGGTGGCCCGGGTGGTGAGTAAACACGTTAACCGGGAGTCCGCCTAGGTTATATCAGTGCCTGGCTTCGCCGTTCCACTTTGAGTTTGTTGCTCGCATTTATTATAATGAAGCGTGCGTTTTGTTAAACCGATATAACATCACGGTCCAGTTCTTATCCACGCTCTCCTAAACGTCGTCAGGTAATCTTACCGTTCGAAAACGACATCCGTGACACGCACACAAGGCTACAAGGCGCGCGTGACCTCTCGATTCTCCATTGGAGTAGCACTCTAGTTGAGGCTAACCCTCCCCAAGAGGGACTAGCTGATACCGACAATGAGTCCGAATACGCATACGTTACGGCAGAGAGCCGGAGGGGAAGGCGGGCGGACGGCCAAACGAGACGGGGGAGTAAATTGCGCAAGCGGTCTTGCAATCCGAACAAACGACCAACCAAATACCGCGAGATCTACATGAAGGAGGTAGGAATTTTCATAGATTATTGCCATGGTCTGCCACCAGATGTTGCCTCAATCGTCGCTGGGATACTGAACGACGAAGGCCCGGTGGATGTAGTTCTTGATGATCAGCAGAGTTGTATGGAGAGACTAGTGCTAGATTATAGAAATAGCTGTCGATCGCTGGCAAGGAAGACTGCGGGAGAGGGGGAATGGAAAAGCGAATTGCTATCGGGCGTTCAGAAGCCTGGGAAGGACGAGTGGGTCAGAAAAGCCTTGGCGGGCTGACCTTAAACCGGTCCGAGCCACCCAGAAGAGGTCTATGTTTCCACCGCCTGTTTGCCTCCTACACCCTACCACACTCCGGCTACGGCGCTACATAGCCCTAAGCCAACCCCGCCTCCTGATACAGGTCGCTCCCTTTCCACGGGCTCAATCCAAGAGGTGAGAGATGCTGAGGATGTCACCACATCGGTATATCCCTTCCACAATGTCGTGCTATCTCCCTCGACCGATGCTTCTGAGACAGCACCCATAGCCACTGCATCTGTGAATACGACTGACGATGATCCGGATGCACTCGCAAATCCCAAACCTGGTATTAGCGTTGGTCTGTCTCACTCTTCCTTTTCAATACATCTCGAGAGACTATTGGACGACGTTCACCAGGACGGTTGACTTATTAGTGAACCATTTAGCGTAAGAACCAGCCTTCACTTTCCATTCCTTGTCGTTGAAGCGAAGGGGTTGGGTAACATGGCCAGTGCGCAGAACCAGGCTACTGTCGGTGCTGCGTCCGCTACTGAACATACTGGATGCACTGCGATGTGAACCTCCCAAATGCAATCTTCAGTATCACAACGGAAGGCCCTCTACACGAACTCTGGGTCCATCATCGCACCTCCGATACATATCACAGCAGTTTCATCAATGTCTGGCGTACAACGACGGACGAGGGCGCACGCGCTTTGTTAACGTTGTGGCAAGGCTGATGGGATGGGACGCTGGAGAATTTCGATTGAGTATACAGCAGGCTTTGGAGAGTGCACATTTGGATTATTATAATCGCGAACAGTATAGCCCAGTAATATAACCGCTAGTCTAAAAAAATGAACTAGAATTCATAGCTCTTCTTTTACTATATATTTCAAGTCCGCTAAATGGCTTCTATTACAATACACTTTTCATAATCAAGACCCTCGCTACAAGAGAAGAGACTCTCCCAGTTGATGGATTGTTATTCTTACATCTTGCTGGAATTATAGCCTATTACCATACGAGCTATGGTTCGGATATCACCATAGATATAGAATTTGATGAGCCAATCAATGCTCGCGACATACAGGTTGTCAGTCTTTACCGGCATTGTTTTCCCAAATGGCAGCGGGGTCGCATCCATCCGCCTTGGGTTTCCAATGTTCAGCTCGAATATCTCAAGTCAACCAAGATATTGTCTTTCTAGGGTGGATAGAAATAAGTAGCCTGAATTTGGAGTTATAAACCCTTGCATAAAATGTATCATGGTATTTACTCAGTATGAGGGATATGAATTGCTGTATGCGAGGCTGAATCCCGAATGTGGATATATTATCCCAGTTTCAAATCAATTTGATCCTTCTCGCTAGCGTTAAGAATGACGTTGTGATGAAGATTATCGCACCCAAGATCCCAAACCACCAACCTAGTCCCTGATTACCTTTTCCCGGAACCCGAATATTCATTCCAAACAAACTACAGATGACATTCAACGGTATTATAACCGCCGCTATGACCGTGATTCGAAGGATGAACTTCATCGTCTGGCCACCGGCATGATATCTATCTATGGAGAGCCTTGTAACGTAATCTGTGTGAGAACGAGATAGAATCTCCTCATAATGATTGAGCCTAGACATCATTGTTAGGAGATGGTCCTGAATGTCGTCAAGGAAGATGCTGATATCGTCGCAGTGTCGAGACAAGTTCTTGATCACAAGTCCTTTTCCACGCAGGAGGTGTATTGCAGTTAGTGTTCCCTTGCGGCATGCATGGACTGTCGATAGGACTGGGCCAATCTCGTCAGTGCGAGTGATAAAGACGCCATCCTCTATTGCATTCGTCTCTTGCTCGATTCCACTGACCAAGGGACTAAACTTATCGACAATGTCATCGCTAATACGTGTTAGAACATATCCAATGGTTAGTTTTTACGGTTGGGGGCTTCTTACATTAAAGCGTAACAAATCCAATCACTACTCAAGGCCATGTAATTCTTGAGCATATGGAGTCGGTTTTCGACGTTTGCCGCATGCGACTTGTTGTCGAAGGTAATGCTGATGATGCCGTCATGGAATACAAGGATGTACACGCTTGATGGCTTCACATAATACCCGCCAGCCTTGTCTGTCTTGGTAAACGAACGAAAGCTGACGAAGTAGTAGTGTTTGAAAACATCCACCTTCTCCAGTGTTTCTCTGGCTTTGATATCCTCGGAGGTTAGCGGATGGACCGAGAATATTTTTGCAAGCGTGTTGACCTCTTCTTCACTTGGACTTAGTATGTGCAACCACCATATGTCCCCATTTGTTCCGCTGTCAAACACATTGTGGAAAGAGTCTCCTGTTGGAGCTATCTCTCCAATCGTAGCTGCGTGAACAGTCGATCCATGTTTGGACGAGAACAGGCTGAAACGGTTCAGCTCATGAATATGGGTGCCGTTAACTGTGGGAGGAGAATCGCAGCCCCTCTCCGCCTTAGACGTGTTTTGGAGGAAGTCAGCATCTGGTGTTGATTGCCCTCTTGGGTAAGGGTCATGCGACGTCCTTGCTTGAGTTTCAGCAATCAGACCTGATTGCGGCGATGTTCGTTTAGCCACAAACTCTGCTACACTGCTTAGTTCGCGTTGCATATCTTGACAACTTTTAAGAACTTGCACACCGTGAGACTTCTCGCAAGAAGGGTGATCATCTCCCGACCGACCCTGGTTGCAGGCATCCATTGCAAGCGAATTTCGCTGTCTCTCCTTCACTTCCTGTCAGACCTTCTGGGAAGCGAAGATATAACAAGTACTGGATCTTTTTAGAACTCAATAAAGCAATCCTGTCTCATAGATTTGTTGGATTTCTGGAACCTTTCTCCGAAATCGGTTTCCAAAGCGATCATCTGACATCCGCGGAGACAGACTCAATTTCTTGAACGCATACGTCCTAATTCATTTGGTTAGCTAGTGAATGCGATAGGTCGTACATGAAACATACACTCGCAGCCCCAAAGTCTTCACCCAGCGTAAGCTATAAGTGTTTATGATAGTGCCCATCGATTTTAATTTCTTGAGTCGCTATATTCTCCGCTATTAGGGCGCTTTTTTAAAGCTACCGTTCTATGGTAACTAGAATTTTTGAAGCAGAGAACTCCTCAATATAGATGTAGCGTAAACGGACCTTTCCATGCGGGGCTGACAGTTTGTATCGTGGCGGAGCAGCACCGGTAGAGTAAGCCAAGAGTATTGGGCATGTGAAAGGGGCTGTGTTCGATCTGCGAACTCTAACCCCTGATCTGCCATTCGCCCGTTGCCCTACGTTACATTGTCAACCCGGCCTTCATGGACTTTGATTTTTTTTTTTTCAATGATCTGCAGCTTACTATCGGTAGAGACGCCCAAGGCAGACACGTTAATATGCTGAGCGAATTTATTACCTTTTTCTTTATGTTTTTGCTTTGTTTTTCTCGAGGCATTTAGGGCCAATTCGCTTCGGTGTGCGAGTGCAAGTAAGCCTGAACACGGGTGCGAAAAAAAGCCGCACACCCAAAACTACCCTTCTTTAGAATTCAACACCATAAGTTTTGATTAATATTGATCTTTATTAAATAGAATTAGAAAAAGAAACTTAAGCTTTATTTCAGTATCCAGGAAATATTTTTTTATTATAATTTTGGCTACAGAGTATGTACCTGAGTAAGGAGGTCCCTTCTAAAGATTTGATGTTCCTTGCTAAGCTACACTCTTGGTAACATTTTTGGTGTGCGGCTTTTTTATGCGCCCGCGTGGCCTGTCACAGGCGTCAAGGCTTTCCTGTGCTTTCATTCACAATATTATCATCATTTATGACGCCACAACTTGCGCCAGTCAAATTTTTGCCAGAGCCAGTAAATGCTGTTAAGAAATTTAGATCTGCATCCTAGTCATTCTTAGCATATGATAGAAGCGTCGCCGTTGCCCAACAAAACTATTGCGCGATTTATATCAGGGAGTCGTAAGGCTGGTTGTTGAATGCCGCCGAGGCGTCCGCTCAAGGCGTACACTAAGTTGTAGGAGCCCGACCACATCCCAACCTTGGGAGCGCACATTGGCCTCTTCCGCGAGCTATCAGGCAAAATGATGGGAAGTCTCTGACTCATCGGCATATGCCGACATAGGCGTGTTGACAATGGTTCGTTGGACCGACTGTTATCGGCGTAACTGGCGCTACCACCTCACTCTCACATTGGGTCTCCACCGTCTCACCTGTCTACGATGCATCCTATCAACGTTGATCCACCTGAGCATTCCGCAATCTTTAGAGGTCAAGTCCATTGCATGTCACCCTCTCGGACGGCTCGGGACGTAATGAAGTTGGCTTCGAAATCTTCTCAACCTTGTTCACGTCAAGGAAACGCAAAGGTGTCAAGAATATAGGATCTTGCCAATAAATCAAAACGTTATAGCTGTCATGGTGCTAGGTAGATACATGTGGCATCTCGGAATGCCACATTGATGACTTGCGTTATACAATGATGTCGGTAATTTCGACCGGGACGAACAAACATAAGAACATTCGACGGCTTTTGAAAGTTAGCAGATTCCGTCCACTAAAGCCAGGCTCAGTATGGTTTAAGACACTCTGGGTTGTGAATGATAATATCCTCTCATCTTGAACAAAGCAGTGGACTAGGAGTGGCCGCTGGAGACATAGTAAAGTAGCTTCAGATTAGCCTGGCGCAATCTTGTGACAAAGAAGCCCTATTAATGGTTTCGATTTCTTTGTGTTCGCTAATTATTGAGGTACCGCCATTTTACGGCAATGTGACGGGGATTAACTAGTGCTCGCAAGCGAGACTGAAGAGCGGCAATAGTTAGCACAAAGTTCCCGAGATCATTATTGCAGCACATCATTTAAAACCAAGCAGTGAGGCCAAAAATGGATCTACGAAACAAATACTTGGTGCAAACTATTCGAATCTCAAATTATCAGCTGAGAAATGACATTACTAGAGAATGAAAAAGCCCCTCCACGAACAGACACGTAGTATCCCTGTCCAATTACGACTTCGCCATACCCGGAAGGTCTTTGAGCCCTGTTGCAGGTCAGCAATATGAAAAACGTTTTTAGGCTCTGGAACGTACATCCTTCGGTTGCCTCGCCGACAAAGTCCTTGACGGTGCATTGGTTCGCAACAGCCATCTGCTGCTTCTTGATGGAGCCACATCCGTCGTAGAAGCACTCGGACTTGTCCATAGCCTTTTGGAGAGAGTCGCCCTTCCATCCAAACATGTAGTCGGCGTGAGTGCCATATCCAGTAGGGCTGCCTTCAAAGCTCCACACAAATGGATTAGGAGCGCCTGAAGGCCACAGGCTGTTGAACTTTGTCGTATCCCATACAGTTTCGAATGTCACTTGTGGCACACGAACTGGATGGGAAGATGGACATTTTGGCGCGTTTGTAAAACCCTCTGAGTTAACGGTGTTGTACATGTGAGACTGGTGGTCCGGACTATCAAGGTTCTTGCCGTCCCAACATCTAGGTTTTGTTCAGTATTTGCTTTCGCCTGAGCGTGAAGGAGTTACGAACGCGGGGAAGTGGTGGGTGGTGAATATACCACCTGAGCATGGCTTCGTGGGCATCGTGTTCGTGATTGTACCCCTGCTACTCCCTGACATGCATTGATAACTGAGGCCGGCGTGTTCCTTTGTAGTTGAAGCTGGGTTTCCTACGGTCATCCGGAAGCCCTGGCGGGTATGAGTATTTCAAAGAGGAGCTTCATAAGCTTTTTAAACTTACCGGCGGGAAGGCTTTCACAGGGTTCTGCTTCAGGTTATCCCTGGATAAATCAAACTGGGTGTAGTACACGGTTAGCCCACCCTGCGCACCATTCGATCCTCCTAATAGAGGCTGAACTGGCATAGGCGGCACACGGTGGTAGGTGCCATTGGTAGGATGTTTGAAGTACAATGTTGCGGTCCAGTAGTTGGAAAAATCTTCAGCCATTTGGCAGGTAGTGCATGTGGCTTTCTCGCCAATGTCACCGGTCATGGTGGCGTTGAATGCATTTCCCCCAACAATATGATGGACATGAGCTGAGGGAAAAGAGCCCGGCTGGCCAGCTGGATCAAGGCGTTGGAAGGTCAACGTTGAACATGGAAATCGAAGCCCAGCCTGGACTGAGGCGACGAGAGTGAGAGCTGCAGAGAGTGATCTCATCGTAGTGCTAGACAGGATCTCGACAGGATTAGCAAAGTGAAGATGTGTGTTGCAGATGTCTGGTGAGCAGAACTCTGCAACACTGTATATACTCAGGCTTTGTGGGATGGAATCTAATCTCTTGGTGTCGGGCAATCTACATGCCCTGCGTCTATTGGTATGAATCGAAGTATTTTTACTCCCTTGACATGCAATAGAGAAGGAGCGATAATACCGATGATAACCAACGCGGTCTGCTACGAATCAGCTCGACCCAATTCTCGCAAGTCTAAGATTATTCTCTGATAACATAGCGATTCATAAGTATTCTTCGCCCAGAATTCTTGTGTTCTATAAGCTACTCAATAAGAGGCTTAGTATTGGCGAGTGTATGAGCCGGGTGGTGCAGTTTTCCGATATTACAATCTGGATGAAAAGCTATATTAATTCCACGTAGGTACATTATTGGCCCGGCAGTTTCTTGATAGTCGGTAGTTGGTTGCAACCCGGCAGTTACTTGTGAAATGGATGTTACTTTGCCATGGCGAATATGTGCTTACATGGTTCTATTAGCAGCCATTTGTTAGTTTTAGCAGTCGAAGACAAAGCATCTTCTTCCTATTGTATCTTGTACAAGTTGAATTGCACCATCAAACTCGTTTGCTTGCTTGCTTAACTACATCGCCAGTTTCCATTCCTGAAGCTAGCATACAACTAAAATTAGTATGCAGACGGTGGATGATACAGTCCGAAGCAAGCAGGAAGCCAGCGCGTTTGGCCGCCACCCATCGATAGATCCAAGGCTAGTGATTTGGCCAGTGCGACAGATGGTGGCCAAGTTTGGGACTGGATCAATTTGCAAGCCTTGTTAGAAGTTGGTATATCCCCCCCCCCCCCCCCGCACAGGATAACGTTATAACCGCATAATTATTGGGTGGCAAAGCGTCACGATCGAGTACGAAGCCCATCAGGACATTAAGAGAGTCGTAGAGATGATCGCCTTATCCTGATGCATCTAAGTTATTCAACCTACCCCTTCCGCTTCGCTGCCATCAACTCCCGATATGTGTCAATTATTGTCTTCCGTTCCTCGCCTATCTCCTCCCTCTTTCTCAAGCTGCCCACCGCATTCGGCACATTGCCAACCTTTGCCCCCGCCCCATTCCGAACCTTGAATATCTCCCTGGGCGTCCGCGTGAATTCCGGCGGTGCAGAAACAACATCATGTAATCCTTTTCTCTTCTCACGTGTCCTCTTAAGCGCCTCCCACTCGTCTTCGCTGTTGTTATCTATTTCGCCCACGAGGAGCTTTCTCTTGCCCTTGGCGCTTTTCTTCTTATTTTTGCCGGATATGTCATCAAGAGAGGATGTTTTGTCTTCCCACATGGCTTTTTGCTCGTCTTCTTCTTCTTCGGCGAGTTCGCGTTCCTCTTGCTCCTTGTCCCGAATGCGCGCTTCCTCCTCGCGCCATCCTTTCTGTAGCCGCTTGAGTCGCCGCTCGTGCTTGGTTACTCTGTGGTCGCTGATGCCGGCGACTTTCTTGCCGTTTCGCGATATACCGGATAGTGGTAGGGCTTGGTCGACGCGGGCGCGGAATTCTGCCATGGATTCGCCTGGCTGGATCTTCAAGGCGGGAGTGTCAGCCTTTTGCTGTGATTCGCTGCTTCCTGAGGTTTGCTGTTCGGTTTCTTCAACCCCCTTTTTTGGGTCTTGCTTCTTTTGTTTTTTTGACTTTATGGTTCCGTCGTCTAGTCCAGAGTGTCTGGGCTTGTTGCCAGTAGAGAAGGCCATGAGGCGCGAAAAGGCCTTGGGCGTGTCATCGGCCCCATAGCCATCAATATGAGCCGTTTTGCGCTTTTTTGCTCGAGGCGCAGAATTGAAGGTGCGCGCTTTGCCTACGAGGAGAGAAGTTGCCTGTAGATCTGGAGGAAGACTGAACCTATGCGAAAGTGTAAGTGTGACATCTGGGCGCGAACGGTGTGGTACGTACTGATTTTTGTCATCGTCGTCGGCTCTGCGCTTGTGTTTGTGTGGCATTGCGCGGGTCAGGACTTCACGGTCGTGGTGCAGGTGGATTGAGGGTGGCTTTGGCACATCCGAAGCATTTTGGCTGTCGCAAAAAAGTGGCAGGGGTCATTTACCAATGTGGGGCTGGTCTGGTAGCGTCTCACCAATCAACTTCCAACTAGAGATGCAACGCCACTATCACTCACCATCCTTCTCATCAACCTCCAACCTTGTAATATCTTACCGTCCCTTCACATCCCTTTCTTTTGCCAACATGGCTCGGCAATAGTATCTGGTATTCCCGGCATGTCCTTCATATCACCCTTTGGCACCTCCACTTCCAAAGCTGGTCATGGATCTATTGTGCTCGCCATCTTGCCTCCCGATAGACCAGTTCTTCAGAATGTATCATACCAATATCCGCTCAAACTGGTCGCTCCAGATCCACTCCCTCCACCGCCCTATACATCAGACGTGACCACTCCATCTCTCATCCACACAGTCTTCCTACTCACATATGGAGGCGGCATAGTGGCCGGCGACACCATTGACTTGGACATCCAGCTGGAAAGTAAAACCCGGCTGATCCTCCTAACTCAAGGCTCCACCAAAATCTTCAATACCCCGGATCCATCACTGGTGTCGCGGCAGCACATGACTGTCCACCTCAGTCATGATGCAGCCTTGGTCTACATCCCCGATCCGGTCCAGCCCTTCGCCCAAACTGCCTTTCACCAATCACAAAAGTACTACCTTAAAAACGGCCAGGGCAGCTTGTGTGCATGCGACTGGGTCACAAGCGGCCGGTCTGCCCGTGGAGAAAACTGGGCTATGTACACGTACAAGAGTCGCAACGAAATATGGTCGCGTGACGATTCCAACAAGTCCAGGCTCTTACTTCGCGATAATCTGATTTTAGATAAACATGGGCGAACAGAGATGCAGCTCACTTCTCGTATGGATGGCTATTCTGTATTTGGCACTCTCATCATCCATGGTCCTGTCTTTGCTTCCTTGTCGCGTTTTTTTCTCGACGAATTCGAGGCCTTGCCGCGTATTGGTGGCAGGGACTGGGGCGATGTTGTGCATCCTGCGATCGAGCCCAAGGAGCAATGGCGACATGCCAGACAGCAGCGAGAGAAAGCTGACGGCCTGATTTGGAGTGCGGCGAACGTGAGAGGTTTTGTGTTAGTCAAGTTTGCGAGCAGGGAGGTGGAAGGTGCGAAGATGTGGCTGAGAGATATGATGCTAGAGGAGAAGTCGATAGTGAGGGGCTTCGGAGAACGAGCTGTCATGTGTTTGAAGTAGACGGAGTTGACCAGCTACAGCGGAATAAAATATGTTGCAAAAGAGCAGATGCGTGCATCAACATTGTAGACGCGCTACGACAGAATCGAATTTGGGGTATCATTCCATGTTTAAATCATGAGCATCGTGACTGGCACTCTGCTAGCAAAAAGCCATCCTTCTACAGTTAAACAGTCTGGTGCTAGACTCACAGGAGCTCGTCTTCTTCTACCTCCAAGGTTGTTGGCGGCACGACAGGTTCTCCAGCCTGGGCACTGACTTGCGCAGCTGCCGCATCACCCATGTCCTCATCATCAACCCATCCTCGCTCCTCTCTAGCGTCATGTTGCGCATCGTTCCCCGCACTAGTATTCTTCTTGGTCTTCTTCTTCCCCGCCACCCCATCCGCATTGACGTCTTCCCAGCCTTTGCTCCTTTCCTTGATCACCTGCTCCTTGCCCAAACTTTTCACCACCTTGACTTGCATTTTATCCAGATTATCTGCCGCGCGCTCCAGCCCTTTTTGGTGGCGCAGACGCTGAGCCCGTGTCATTGCGCTCTTGTTGGTCTTCTTTTGGATGCCGCCATTTTGTGCGGCAAGCACGTGGTGCTTTGCTTGAGAGGGGCGCGACGGCGAGGTGGAGTCTCGAGCTGGTTTTTGCTTGGCGTTTTTGTCGAGGTCGATGGAGGGTGAGGCGGCGCGGCGGGCTGCACGGGAGTGGATTGTGACGGCTGTAGGATGTGAGCGTGCGGGGTTGGTTTAAGCTTTGCAACGTTGAGATGCATACCGCGCTTCTTTACTTTTGCTGTTTTGGCCATGTTGTGAGTTTCTCGTTGGCGCCTCGTTCCCCGCTGGAAACCATTGAATTTAATTTTGGACTCGGCCCTCAGCGCTATGCCTAATTAGTCGCATTCCCGCTCCTTCTCCGACAGGGCGCGCAGCTCAACATCACGCCTGCCTCTCCACACACTTGCCTGTTCGCCATTATCCCTCCCTCGTCACCGCGCCCTACTCTCCCATCGCCTTAGCCCCATGTCGCAGACAGACTCAACGCCACCGTGTTTGCTCTGCCCGTTACTCTCCCTGCGCTGGCCCGAAGATTGAAGCATCACCTCGCCCGTGCTCGCCATCTCTACTTCCGATACAATCTCCGAGTATAAGCTATGAGCAATTATCAATCGCATTCGTTCAGTAATAGCCAGGCGCGGTGGAGCGCTCTGGAGGTGGACACATCCCCTACGTCGATTCTGCTCGCGACTGCAGCTGGCGCATACGTTCTCCTCAGGGCCTTGGAGCTTCTGGGATTCCCTGTTTGGCTGCGGTTAAGCCAGCTTGCATACATCATCAACAATATGCTGCACAGTGCGCCTGCTCAAGCATCCAACGCCGAGACACGTGAGAACACAGCACAGGCCAGTGGCGGTGTGTTCGGCAGCATATTCGGCCTGGGTGGCCAGGGCCTGTTCCGGAAAGGTGTCAGAGGCCTTACGGAAGCCTTATCAAACGCGCACGGCAACGTGCCGCCCGGCCTGGGCAATATCAGCAACTCATGTTACCAGAACAGCGTTATTCAGGGCCTTGCGGCGCTGCCCTCGCTACGCGATTATCTCTCAACAATGACCACTGAATATCCTTCATTCACTACCGAAACCACGAACGGCGCGCTGCATGAGCTCCTCGCCAAACTCAACAATCCCGAGAACGAAGGCCAGAGCTTTTGGATTCGTGGGAAGCTCAAATCCATGAGCACATTCACGCAACAGGATGCTCAAGAGTACTACTCCAAGATACTAGATGAACTAGACAAGGAGGTCAAGAAGGCTTCGAGCACAAAGACGCAAGCTGAGGCCAGTTGGGTTGAGGCCGCTAAGAGCTTGGACGACCCACAGACTAAAGGGAAGGAAGAGGCCGAAGACCACAAGTTAGGACGTGCTCAGTCGGGACCACAAAACCATGTGCCGAATCCTCTCGATGGATTGATCGCCCAGCGTGTCGGGTGTACAACTTGCGGTTATTCGGAAGGTCTTTCTCTCATAACATTTAACTGTATCACTGTATCTCTCGGCAATCGTCACGCGTACGATATTTGCGAATGCCTTGACGAGTATACAAAGCTAGAGTACATTGACGGTGTCGAGTGCGCAAAGTGTACACTGTTGAAGCTTCAAGCGACACTCACACCCTTAGCAGCGGCAAAGCCTGGGTCGCCATTCGAAAAGAAGCTGCTCGCTGTGTCAGAAATGATCAACGACGAAAAGTTCGACGATAACACCCTAGTGAAAACACTCAACATTCCCAAAAAGAATTGGGTGCAGAGCTCGAAATCGAAGCAAATAGTAATTGCTCGATCACCAAAATCATTGGTCCTGCACGTCAATCGGAGTATCTTTGATGAGACGACAGGTGCACAATATAAGAACACTGCTAGCGTCTCGTACCCTAGCATTTTGGATCTAGGACGCTGGTGCCTGGGCAATTCGCCAAGTGGCTCAAAACAACCTGATATGCCTCCGGAGGAGTGGTCTCAGGATCCCACGACATCCATGCTCCAAGAGAATGGCAACTCAACAGCAGCATCTCCCTTCCAGTACAGGTTGCGAGCAGCTGTTACCCACTTTGGTTCACATGGAAACGGACATTACGTTTGTTACCGACCGTATGCCGGATCCCCTTCACGATCAGAACAAGACCCCGAAGACGCGCCCAAGGAAGCGACTGAACAATGGTGGCGATTCAGCGACGACAATGTGTACGCCGCCTCGGAAGATCAGGCTCATCAAGGGAGTGTCTTCATGCTGTTCTATGAGCGCCTCGATGGCCCCATACCTTTACAAGACATGGAACCAGAGCCATTGGTAGACGCACTCCCACTAGCAGACGCCGCCCCATTACCGCCGCAAACTATTCAAAGGCACACATGGCAACTCACTGACGACGAAACAGCCGTTTCTATCCCTCTTCCAGATGACAACGAGTTTCCTGAACTTCCTCCACCCTCGCCGACCCTCCCACCACAACCCATGCCCGAGACAATTCCTCATCCAGCGAGCCACACAAACGGTCTGGCCCACCCTTACCCTACACCCCCGCCTGAAGCCATTCCAGACACGCTCTTAGATACCACCCCGAGCGAAGATGGCGTCTCCGAGGACGACTCGTCCCACCATTGCACCTCCGAGTCTGAAGCTGAAATCGAGTCGCCGCCAACGCCGAAGCCCGTTCTGCGTGTACCGCCGCATATGCTGCGGAGTGCGGGGAATAAAGTGGGGAGAGGACAGGGGAGTAGGCAGAGTTTGGCGCTGGTGCCAGTGACGTGACGAGTGGCAATAGCTTGGCATGAATTGAACGATAATCTTGGAGTTGGAGATGAGGCTCTTGTTTAGGGCGTAATGCACCCATCTATCGCCCTGCCCCCTTCTACAGCGCTTCACATAATCTTAATATTAGCGGGTCATCTCCTCGCATTTGACATTGCACACTCAATGATGGCGAGTCCTTGATCGCGCGGAACTCTAGTATGAAATTGAATGAATCAATATACGCAATTTCGCATACATCACCGGCCAGTAGTTGAGGAGCAAGGTTGGCCCCATAATCAAGCACTCCCACACTCACAGGTACACGATCAATGCATCTTTGGTTTTGTGGTAGCAACCCCAAGATGGTTTTTCTTTTTTTTTTTTCACGTATCCATGAGCTATTGTCACATCATTCTGAATACACTCGTAGAAGATATGACGCTACAGTCATTTTGTTGCGGGATGAACATTTTACAGTTTACGCTCTCGGGTACACGAGTGGAATCATGATATGCAGAATACCACAATGAACAAATTCCAAAACAATTTCATAAGTGACTTTCGCTGATGAACCAAAAGAACATGGATTGGGCTTGGTATTAAATGGGCAAAATACAGACTAATTATATATTGCTTGCTTGTGCAGCTGTCTTGTCGAATTTTAAGATTTAGCAAGATACTTATTTTGGCACATGCTTGAACACATGCCTCTCCCAACCATCTATATCATCAACGATTTTCTCTCTTTCCAGGGTATAATTTCCAATTCTTGGCAAGATAACAGCCCAGACAAGCCAATACACGCCGCCAGCAAGGATAATCGCAATACCAACAAGGCAGTGTAGGTAATACGGAAGGCTTTCATAAACGCTATTGCCCTCAGTTGGGGGTACGAAGGGTGCGACAACAAGGTAAATGTTGCTGAGCAGGAAAAATATAGCAACCGGGAGTGATGCGCTAATTGGCGGATGCCAGTTCCACTTGCTGCGGTTGAGGTAAAGATGAACCAGCGCACCAGCAACGAAGACGTTGACAATGGCGAGTGGATACGAGATAACGTTCAAAATGAAGTTATATGCATCGCCGGGAGGAGGGGCGAGCATAATAATGACCGAAACCAGCCAGTGCTCAAACAAACCAGCAAGAGGAGCGTTGAAAGGACGATTGCTGGCCCAGAGTCTTGAAAATGGAAGGATACCTTCACGCCCGAGCTCCTGGACGAGACGGCCTTGAGAGAAAATCACACTGAGAACATTACCAAAGGCTGACAGAGCAACAAAGACTGACAAGGCTCGCTCGGCAGTAGGCCCAAAGACGTTGCGGAACAGCGACGCAGCAACGAGGCGCTTGGATGATATAATATCCTCTGCAGGTACAGCGGCAAAGTATGCAATATTGACGAACATGTATAACACGGCAACCGAGCCGAGAGCAAGAGGAGCAGCAATTTTGAGTGTTCGGACCGGATTCCGTGTTTCGCTGAGAGCATAATTTGCATTGCTGTAACCGATATAGCTCCAGATGACATTGTATAACGCTGTGACGACTCCGTATGCACTGCCAGTCGTGCCCTTGAAAGCGTTGTCAAAGTTGTGCGGCTTTTCGATGCGAATGGCGCCTCCAAGCGCGGCCCAGCCCGAGACAACGATCAAAAGGATGATCAGGAGCTTGATGATCCCTAGTAGATTTTGCAGCCTAAGACCCCATTTGAGCGCCGTGCCGTGGATCAAGAAGGCGGTAGTGATGCATGCAAGGCCAACACCTCGTTGGTTCCAGCGGTTAACTTCGACATTCGCGGCATGGAGAATATACTCGCCGAAGACGACAGAGTTTGAGCCTGCCCAGCCAAGGAGAACAACATATCCGGTGTAGAGTCCAGTGACGAGGAATTTGGGTCTTCGGTACACGTATTCGAGGTAGTTTTTCTCGCCGCCGTTGCGAGGAATTGCTGTTCCGAATTCGAGGTAGACGGCCATCCCGGCAGCTGCGATAAGCATTCCCGCTACCCAGATGAAAAGAGAAAGGCCGACGCTGCCGGAAAGGGAGAAGATGGCGCTGGGCGTGGCAAAGATGCCAGTCCCAATCATGCGGTTAAAGATCAGGAAGACAGCAGACGTGACGCCGATCTGGCGCTTCGCTTGCCGTACTTGGTAGAGAGATCCTGTGTCGATATTGGAGTTGGGTACACCATCTTCGCTGCCATGGACATCGCCTGTGCTATCCGGCTGTTTGGAATGGAACTTTGTCATATTGGCCGAGAGGCGAACGAGGAACACGGGTCACCTCC
Organism: Ophiosphaerella korrae; assembly: GCA_028456385.1. Lineage (NCBI taxonomy): Eukaryota > Fungi > Ascomycota > Dothideomycetes > Pleosporales > Phaeosphaeriaceae > Ophiosphaerella > Ophiosphaerella korrae. Next base: position 42,583 of record JALNQF010000039.1, on the reverse strand, counting down.
AGTGCAAGAGACGCGATGGACTGGGAGTAATGCTGATTCTAGGATGTCTCGCGCTTATAGTCTTGATGTAAAATGAAAATTTCATTATCAGCCCTACGTCCACGCACCACACGACAGTCACAACATATGGATGGATTTTTGCCATGTCTCGGACGTGCCCGAATGACGTGCTGGCAGGAACGGTAACGGTAACGTTTAGAGGATAAGTATTGCTCAACCGTCCTTGCAAAAGGCTGACCACGATGTCGTGATCGGAGATTTGCTGAGTTGAAGTTCTAGTTCTGGTAGCTGCTAGGCTGTTTGTAGGATAGAAAAATGCGGTAGCGCAAAAACGCGATCTGACCTGAGAAACACGCAAGCGCTAGAGTCATGAACAACAGCAGACAGGAAGGAAAGGTTATGGCAATTGTGGCGACTGATTTCTCGCTCGGTGGGTAGATGCGCTTAGACATGGCTCAACGACGCGTCGAAGTGCTGCTTGCCCGGTTTCTGGCAAGGACCTCAGGAATAGAAGGCTTGTTGTCCCTGTCAACAGCGTCCTTGAGATTCAAGCAGCCAAACATTGACTTGGCTAGTAGCTGCGATGTGCTGTGAGTTTGACATGTCTACTTGCGCAAAGAATGTTTGTTTCCAACTGCGATCGTTGAGTATGCGATGTGAATATCCACTTTTAATCATCTCATGCATCTCACGTAGAGTGACATATCCACCATACCACTAACCTGGCACATACGATCATCTTATAGAGAAGAGCCCAATCATTGTATATCGCATGGTTTCGCATCATCTTTATCGTCAACAAAATCATACAGAAAATGCAATGATTGAAACAAGTCTGGAATTGATCAATGGGTGTTGTGATATGCAACAAAATCGACCAGTGGATGATCTTACTTCGCGAACCTGAACATACCACATCAATCCCTCCAACTTTAGGAGCCACATTACTTCGGGGTGGCCAAAAATTTGAGTCTGGAGGCATGTACCCAGCTACTAAGTACCAGCAGCATCTTAGCTCGTGTGGCGTGTGCACAGAAGTCTAAGGCTGGAATAGGTATCAAGAAAGAGATTCGATGCTCATTGATGCTTTCTACAGTCTAACCACATCACGCATTGGCCTGTTGTTCGTATGACTGAGGATTGCTTCAGTGCGTCCTATTGATCTCACACTATGCTATATCCATCCAAAATCTAACCCCTACCTCTACAAATGGGGAACATGCATTAAAAAGCCAAGCGATGCTAACGGGTGTCATCGTTTCACGCAGAAGCACTCTGTTTGAGTATTCGGCCGAAAGATCCGAAAGACTTGGGTTCATCTCAATATGGGCTAGCGTGGTAGAATCTCGCTTCTTTCGTCTATGCGCGACATCATACAAAGTGGCTGTCACAACGGCCTTGGGAGTTGGCATATAATATTTTCGGTCCTTCCCAGCCTTAAGTTCTCATTTACAAGTTTCAGACAATAACCCCTAGGCCTTGACATTTGACGGCCCTGCCCGTCGAACCACCGAGATTGATGATGTTCAAACCACTGCTGTGGTTATAACCGGCTTGTACGCCGCTTTGTAGAGCATAGATCCTGGCAGTCGCTACCAAGCTGTTCGTTCATTACATTCTTAGAAACACATTTTTTAATTTCATTAATCATAGTCTTTGAGAGACCCCAATTTCACACAATGCGTGCCCAAAGCCTCCTCTTGCTTGGCTCTATGAGCCTAGTCTCAGCATCACCACTAGCCAGACCCCAAGGTGTAGGCCAAGGTGCAGATTCATGTGCATCCGAACCTCTATCTGTAGACACGTGGAATAGCCTCAAGATCGACGACTTCCTCGTCGAAACAGCCAAGAATTACACTCGAACCACTACCAACAATATACAGTCCCTAGCAGATTCCTTTGGCGCGCCCAACTTCTTTTGTGGCCTCGACCAGTTCTGTAATGCAGGTCAGCCATGCTTGCCTATTCAATTGCCAGGCTGGTAAGTCATTGCCCATCAAGCAGCCGGCCCCACTTTCAGTGGCCCGTCTCTACTTCTATTTTGACTTATGATTCGCAGGTACGCCGCTATTGCTATCCAAAACTGGAACAACTACATGAATGCTCTTAACACGGCTATCACTTTTGCATCCTCAATAATATCGTTGAAACTACCCGAAATCGTAACAGATTTTTACCCCGACCCAAAGGACGATATTACACCACTTAAAAACCTTGGCTCCATGTTCGGCGCAGTCTTAGGTATAATCCCATTCACCGGCCCGGTGGCGACAGGTGCTGGTTTGGTGAATTCAGGGCTCGGTTTTGTCCTGGGCCGCACCAAGCCACCCAAGCCAACAGACAGGTTCCTTGCATGGTCCAATGTTGCAAGCTCAACAGGCGACATAGTTCGCGAATACCAAGCCACAATCTCAAACACAATGAAGAGTATCCTGGATGCCGAGATTGACAATGTCGACAATGGGATCAACGCCGTACTTAAGGGTGGTGCGTTTCTAGGGGTCAGCCAGAACTTTACACAGACGGATATACAGGACAAGGTCATTGAGGCTATTACCTTGAACTCGATCGGTCTGGCACTTCAGGCACAAAAGATTTTTATTATCCGCCTTTTCAATACAAAGGGGTGCCGTGACGATAATGCAGCGGATACACTCTGCAAACCGAACGAAGGCTCTGAATCATCCACAACTTGGTTCATGACGAAGGCGGACGAGGATGATAATTCAACAAGTCAAAGAGATGTCGCCCAGAAGATATTGGATAAACACGGTTTGACTAAGGAGCAAATGTTGAAGGGTCCCACAGATTGTTTCGATGCGAACGGCAAGCAGCAGTTGACAAATCCATTCGACTTGGACACGCTGCCGGCCGACCCCAAGGGAGCATGCGTGTTTAACCTTCTTGTATGCGACCAAGACGCCAGTAGACCCAGTGGTATAGGCTTTGTACCTTCTTGCCGCAAGAACGTAGGCTTGGATGTCTAGATAAGAGAAACCGGAAATAGTCGTCGATAGAACTTATATTCTACTCTCTTAATTTTTGCGTCCAAGTATTACCTCCAGTCCCTATTCCCTTAGGGAGATGATTTGGCATTGCAGTGGAGCTAATCTGTCTTTATTAGATATTATCAGTATATATCTCGATATAATTCATATTATACATGCTTTCCAAGACTGATAGGCCATGGTTTCAAAGTAATTTGCAGGGGTTTTTCTAAACAATTAACCCCGAAACTGTTCTAGTGCCGATTTAAGGTAATAACGCTACTCACTAGCAACAGCCTAGAGAGGCCACAATCTAAAGTACACCAAAAATGGCTTGGGTGTGGTGTCTATTTATGGCTTGCGTCGTAGTCGTCGTGATCCTGCTATAGCAATCTTGATATAGTGAGGCTTGAAATGAAACTTTGCTAGTACATTGGGGCGCCCTAGGTACATAAGATAAGTGGCGAAGCAACAGAGATCGTGCAAGCACCATTTATCAAGAATGCCTACCACTATCTAATCCTCTAGCTCTTATGATATTCTTGAAGATTGGCAGATAAAACACTTCGCATAGCACCCAACTTGTAGTCACGGTAGGTTAGTTGATGTTATAGAGGCTTATACAGGGTACAATTTCTCACAAGAGATACGACTAGCCTATAGGAGTGAATTACCAAGGCCTTATAATACTCTCGAGGAAGACTACTAAAAATCCAAGTCGGTCAGCATGAAGATAAAACGCTGCTAGGCATATCTACATCCTATCAAAGACGCATGGAAATTTGTTTAACTCAGGGTTAATGTCCATCCATGCATAACGGAAAACCAGCCATAGCGTAATACTGACAGCACTTTCTCTCCTGACAACACCAACAGCAACTGCATAGCGTAGGCAATCTCGGAATCGATACCTTGGCCCCTTATCCACTTGTAAGCTTAGCATCCTTATCGTGATATTCTTACTTCACAATACTACAATTGGCCGTCAGGCTGCATAGCGCTGTTACCTCAGGCCTCCTATAACTTTCCTGCATCTGTCCAAAACCACGTTAAGCTATAGAAAAACTACAAAGAGATTGTATACCGGGCAAGTTACTGTCTCCAGCGAGCTAGTTTGCGCCGCGGTAGTGATTTGTTGCTTGGTCGAGTCGCACGGCTAAGCAACAGCTTATATCCTTGGTGTACAGAACCTTATTCTAGCTGCGCTAGACATCAGCTACAACCGACTCGTGTAAGGAAGTCTTGTGACATTCACGTTAACGGTTGGCGGCTCGTAATGTACCGAAGCGCTGCTACTGGATTCTTGCGGCTGCTAGGCATGTCGCTGGGCGTGGCGTCTTAGCGTCGATAGCGGCTCGAACAAGGAGCGAGCATCTCATTAATTAGTACTAGTGCGCTCAGGGCTGTAGAACGTGGAGACAACCATGATATCAATTAGAGCTTTCTCTCGCTCTGCTGTAGCTGAAGCGTGCTACCTTTAAGATAGCGCTTCGCAACGATCACAATGCGTTAGCAGCTCTATAACTGTAGTATAGAAGAGTAGGAAATAAACTAAGTAGATATAGTTACTTGCACTTGTACCTGAAACCACAGAGGATCTCTTTAGCACCTTGCTCGTGTTTAAGGAAAATATTTGTTCACTTAGGAGCTATAGGATGTCTATTTAAAACTGCGCCGTCTTATTATAAGCGAAGCAATACTATGCGTCCAGAACTACACCCTAAACAAACCATGTGCTTGTGTACTGCCGTAAGGCAGTCCCGATACTCAGGAGGAAGCCACAGAAAGCGCCGCTGTTGACGTAATATCCACCCCCCCTCCACTGCAGTGTAAGGAAGTTCTTCGGTTTGTAGGATAGCGGGGACAGCGATTAGACTAGACGGCAGAGAGATGTCACCCCTGTTGGTTTGGAGTGACTGGCTATCTAGCGAGAAAGCAATGTGATAAACAGGTAAAGGCTGATCTAGCACGCTGCGACACTGTCCCGTCGCTGTCTCCCACACCCGCACTGTGCTGTCGTTAGATGCTGAGGCGAGTAGCTGCACGTCTGGCGAGAACACCACCGCCCTGACCCAACCTGAATGGCCCTTCAGCACGCTGCGGCACTGTCCTGTCGCTGTCTCCCACACCCGCACTGTCCTGTCGTCAGATGCTGAGGCGAGTAGCTGCCCGCCTGGCGAGAACACTACCGCGCTGACCGCATCCGAATGACCCTCTAGTACGCTGCGGCATGCATCCCAATCTGCATCTCTCCCTGAAAGTACTTTCACTGCCTGCGGCACCTGCTCGATAAATACCTCTTGTACAATGCTTGCGTTAGGCGAGAAAAGAAGCGCCGAAGAGTATATCTGGAGGGGCGCCTCTACAAGAATGGGCAGGAATCGCAGCAAAAATCGACTTGCATCGTGGAGGAAACTTGCAACGGTACTACTAGATGGCTGTATCTTAAGTTAGCGCAAAATGACTATAACTTCACTAGGAAAGGTCTACCATCACTAGCGATTGTAACCTTGCTACTAAGCGCACACATAGACTCGTCTCATTGATTAGGCTCATAGCTTCGAGCCAGTGAAGAAGGTGTTCCTCGAGGAAGTGGTGCGTGGCGTCTCCATCTTCGATGCTGCACTCGCCGCGCTCGAGATGATGAACCCAGTAACGACACGCATACTGTAGCTCGGGAGGCAGGCTAGCCGTAATCCTGCTCTCGTCTACCTCTCTTCTTAGCACCCCATCTGTAGAAAGGTTGCAGATGTTTTGTCGGAGACGGTTGGACGCGGACATGAGCTCAAGGCAGCGACGCGCCAGCTTCTTGTGGGTGCTCTTCTCATCTACGTAGAACCTATCGTCACCGCATCTCTTTCTATCGAGCAGGAAGTCGCGGAACGAAGGGTGGTGCAGACGCACGGGCCGGTCCGGGTCCTGTGGGACATCTAGGATAGAGTGCAGCTCGTGTAGCGTTCGATGAACATCCTCTGCAGGAACGCGGAGTAGCCGAGCCAGCGAAGATGCAGAAAGCGGCGATTGCAGAAGGACGATAGCCCCTAGCGTCCCTCTTATCTGTGTGCACCATTTCTTCTTTTCCTGCTTTCTGTATCTGCGAACGGGGCTCTCGAGCACTGTAAGGTATATGCTGTCTAAGCGTTCTTTAGGTAGAACCTCTAAGTGATCGTCTGTGCAAGAGTCCTCGCTGGATGAGCTGTCCCTGAGAACAGCGCGCAGCCGGTCAGCTACAGACTGTCCGCCTTCTCGGATGAAGCGACAAGCAGTAGCGGCCCAGATGAAGAGGCCGCTTGCGCTCTGCACTAACAGCTTGATCACTTCTGCGCCTGGCCAGTCTGCATGCTGATAGCATTGCTTGGCGATGATCCTAAGGTGGTGCTCAAGGAAAGCAGCTATATCGCGCTCGACGATCGATGGCGTGATCTCGTGCAGCACAACATCCTTGTGCTCTGTATCCGCTATCTGCCCGAACCCGTGCCGGACCGGCACTTCTGGTCTGCTCGTCAGGAACACCCGCAGCCGAACACCCGCTGATGTCGATGGCGTCTCGGCCAGCAGCTGCACGATGATACGGATGTTGTCGTCGCTGTCACACTCGTCGAGCGCATCGATGACTAAAACATATGGCCCTGGCTCGTTCAGCTTCGACAGCGGGCCGAGAACAAGATGCTGCCACTGATCGCGCAGCGACTGGCTGACAACGTCGCTGTGCTCTGCAATAGCGTTGCTAATGTGCACCCGCGACGCTTCTACGCTGTGCGCGAGCTGCACTGCGATACTCGTCACAAACTTGCGCGCATGGCCTACGTCGCCGCCGCCGCGCGAGAAGAAGAAGCTAGCCGCCAGACGCTGTTTGTCGTAGTATGTGCGCGCGACGGTCCGCGCGATTGTCGACTTGCCGGTGCCTGCCAGGCCGCTGAGCCAGAAGATGCACCGCTCGTCTTGCCCACCCGCCCAGCTGTATATCTCGCGCAGGAGGTCGACGCGCGTGTCGGGGAGGCAGGCAGGCTCGTGCTGCTTAGCGTACGAGTTGAAGGGCGCGTCTTTGGCGCACGGTAGACGATTGAGCGTGTTCTCGTGTCCTAGCGTAGGTGTGCTTAGCGTCCCGTTCTTATTGACAGGGGGTGATGCTGCAACGTACCAAAGTGGACAGAGCCGTTTATGGTGTGAGCCTGGAGACTGGAATGCGCGTTCCCAAAAGCTGTCGTGGAGGCCATGGCATCGTTGCAGCAGCGCATGTATCGGTTGCTGGCCCTCAGCCTGGTGGCCTTTCAGCCTGCAGGCTGAGGGCCAAGCATGCATGCATGCGCCAGCCTTGTTGTGGCTTTATATCACTGGCACTCCAAGTTTCAACGTGAATCTCTACTGATTGTGCACAGCAATATCTCTGACATCAATTTCCATTGTTGAGCCGCTACGAGCCAAGTTCCAAACCTCAACGTCGTCCAAATTGTATATTGCCATGAATGATCCCGGCCTGAATGCTATCGTGGCTGTTGCCGAACGTAATGTTTTGTGTGTTTGGGGACTGCTGAGGTGAAGACCGTTCTGCAGACTGCGCACTACTAGCAGCGTCTATCCCGGGGATCATAGCCAACAGCCCTTTAGCGTACGCTGCCGCCGTAGCTGCCGCGTAGTTCTGCCAGCCCTTGTTCTTATGAGAGTCTGCATAGTCGCAGATGCCCCGAACGACTACACACGGATACTCGCCCATCACCCCTGCTGCTTCCATCTCAAAACAGATGGCCTCGTGCTCTCGTTGAATTCTGTTTCGTTCGGTAGCGGATATCTGCAGCTGATTGCTCGATGCAATGTTACCGAAATGGACCAACGGTTCGTCAACTAATCGGGTAGCTCCGTCTCCTCGATCAGAACGCGAGACGATGTAGCTTGCGTCGCAGCATACTCCGCAGTCGTCAAGCTCAGTGCCTTGGTGCTCGTATCCGTCTTTGAACAGTCTGTCGTGGGTAGAACCGGGATCGTCATACTGGTGCCGTCGCTTCTCGTCAAGCTTGCGACGCATCTGCCTCAAGACTTCTGCGATGTTCGTCTTGGACTGGCCTTCCGCACGAAAGTTATTGACAGCGGCCATGAGGTCGCCAGGGACACCGTTCGTGTATCCGCAAAAGTTCAGTCGCCCATCACCCTCCCACGCTCCCTTGTCATACTGCAATACCCCACCATGCTTGCCTCGTGGATAGCTGACAACCACGTCCCCAAGCACGATCTCCGAGGCCGCGCCAGCTGGTCCGTAGTGAGGCACGCCGCCAGCGATACCGACCAAGAGAAAGTATCTGATATTGGGAAATCCAGCGCGCATCTTCTCAGCGAGGATGGCAGCTTGACTAAGTCCTATCCCTCGCTGCACTCCAATAACAACCTTGTGTTTTCCAATTCGACCGCCTAAATAGAATGCGTTCTGGTATTGAATCTTGTCTTGCGGGTATTCTTCATCTAGTACCAGCCTTGCGGCCTCTTTTTCTAGCGGGAGTGGGCAGATCCATCCTATGGTGAACTGTTGGTTCCTGGCCATTGGGATTAGCAAGTAGCTCTTGCGACAACTGCTAGAGATGGGAAGTAATGTACGGCGGTGGATGGCAGCAGATGACAGTGGGTGGTAGCGAGCAATGGTCGGTGCAGGCGATCGAAAGAGAGCTGAGGCAGCAGTGCCCGACTGCTTTTCAGCCTCGTTACGATGGCCAATCGACTTCGCGAAAACAGAACTTTACTTTGTTCCTTAATATATCCTCTATCAAGTCAACTATATATTGCTTCATGAATATCTAATACCTACTCTCATAGTGCAATGTTTTTAGCACCAAGGGCACTAGATCTAGATCCAGAGTGCCTCAAATGTTTGCTCTACTACAACCATAAAGCAAGCTTTGTAATAGTTATCGGAATATAGAGGGCCCAATATATCTAGAACTGACGGGAGATAGCTAAGGATAATCGTCCAACGCCTCTATTAGGCTCAAACGAGAAGAAGTTAGTTGCAAAGATAGCCCGTACAACAGGCCTTCCTAGCCAAATATCTACGTACAGTCCTTAGGCTGGGAAACCCATGGAAACAGAAGCAGCTAGTAAGAAGTTTATCGTGACCACAGCGATTGCCTTTACTACCAAGGCTTCTATCTTCGCTTCTTCTCCTCCCTGCAGCTGAACCTTGCTTATCTCGCTAGGCTGCGGTATCGAAAGCCTAACACTGTAAACTTAGACATCCACTTTCTATAGCTTTTGCCTAAGTATTAGAACTACGAGACGGCAGTATACAAGCACATAATCTATCTAGGGGATAATTCTGTAACCCTAATTCTGGGGCGTATAGCATTGCTTTGTTTACAACAAGGCCGCACAGTCTTGATTAGATATTATATAGTTGGCGTACTGAGTAAGAAAATATTTCCTGAAACATGAATAAGGTGCTGAAAGGAACCCCTGTAGTTTTAAATACAAGTATAAGTAACTACTGTACCGTATTCTATCTGCTGCGTTTAATTACTACTCCTCTAACTTATACTCTAGCTACCTAACTTACGAGCTACAAACCCTTTGTGATAGTTCCTGGGTAGCATCTTGAAAGTAGAGGCAGCACGGTTTTGCTGTAGTAGAGCTAGGAGAAGCGGTGATTAACTGATCTAATATTTTTATCCGCGATATTAGCAGCCTTGAGCGCATTAAATAAGGCGCTCGCTTGTTGTTCGAGCTGCTATCGGCGCCGACATCACGCCTAGCGCCATATACCTGGCAGCCGTAGAAACTGCCAGCGCGGCCGCTCGGCACATTGCAAGCCGCCGACTATCATGTGAGCGGTACGGGCTGCTTCACACGAGTCAGCTGTGGCTGTTGTTGGCCTTAACGACGACACTATTAGAATGCAGCTAGGCCGTGATGCAGGAACAGATTACTGCTGCAGCGCGACCAGGTTGTTTAAATACAGTGTTCTGCTCAGGATACAATCTTGCTGTAGTAATCTATAGTTTGAGGAACTTTTTAGAGGCACGAAACTTCAAGAAAGTCTGAGGCGGTCTGAGGTAGTAGCGTCGTACAGGTCAACGGCGAATTGTAGTATTTCAAAGCCAGCAAGAATGTTATGATAAAGATACCAAGTGCACAAGATTTTGATAAGCTTAAGTATGCATTCTGAGGTTATCTAAGCTATGCGATTGTTGTTGGTGTTATAATAGAAAGTGCTACTAGCGTTCCGCCACCGCAGGTCTCCCGTTACACATGGACGGATGTTATATACTCTGCTAGCAGTACTTTAAGATGAATTCACTTATGAATTACAACTCTCTCTAGTAGTAGGTACGACATTGTTCAGGTGTGCACAGTGTATACTTGAAAAGTGATCGATACCTCTCGTGAAAACTAAAAATAAGTCAGTAATATTCGGGATAGAAAGAAAACCCTCGTCTTTTCCTACCCAGGAATGTATGAACGGTACTGTATATAATGTTAAGTGGATAGGAGGTAATTATACCAAGTAGTGTACCGGTCTCTTGCCGGAGCCCATGCAGAGCCGCAAGGCTGACCTAAGCCTCCCCGATCACGTGCGGTTCTACTACACCACAATATATCAGCGCATTGTAGCGAGATCGCAGATGGTCTCCTAGGAAAGGAAATATAACAGGCTACCATGTAATCTCCTGGCGTGGTCTCATATTGTCCACAAAAAATGATATAGACCGCAGAGAGGCTAAAAGAGTTTGAGACCATGGGTCCCTTCATCAGTATATCGAAAGAGGCTGAAATCTTAAGAGTTTAGTTTTTCGGCCTTTAGAACCTAGTAGATGAATACATTGCACATCAAATGTGTGGTGAATTCTAGGCCTAAGCTTTGGATATTAATCCATCCTAGTTCAGTGACCGTATTCTTGAGTTGACAACTCAATAGACAGTCCCGATGCCACATCCATGACAACAGGGCTGACAGTCGATGAACCTCGATTCTTGTCAGAATTCAGTGTAATGCTGACATCATGCCTTGTTCAACATGACCATGGCGCTTTGTCATCGCAACAGGGACGTAACCTACGTGATACGGCGCCAATACTAGGAGTTACGCTCTTTGTGGATCAATCGGCTGTGTGTCATACAAGATGATGATCGACATTAATCTTAGCGAATTATTCATGACACAGATACATAGCAACAGTCTGTGTATTAATGTAGCGGCCTTGGCTTAAGCGGGCGTAACCTGAATTCCTACATGAACAGTGTCCGCCTGACTTGGACACACTGGCTTTTAATTCACCTCACATGTATCTCAATTCTAAACAGGTTTATATAATAACATTTTCTCTTAACAGAATTTGGAAATCTCATAATGCGCGAGTGTAGGGAGTACAAGAGCTTTTACTCTCATTATGCGTGCTAGAATTTTCGGAACATCAAGTGCTTTGGCTATGCCGTGGTTCTCAGAATAAACCAAGGTAACTAAATGGATAGACTATGGTAATTCAAATTCTAGGTAGAAGAAGGTCTTGCTGTGAGAGATACTTAACCAAGTTTTCGATATTGTTTGATCAAATCGGTCGACTGACAAGTGGAAACTCGAGTTAGGAAGGTGGATATTGAGTCACCGCCTATAAGTTAAGCCAGAAATTAAGAACTTGATCTAGATCTCGGCTACATGGCAAGAGAAGTATTCATGAGCATCCACAAGGGTACAGTGCACTCAGGAGGCCGAGACAAGGGCGTGTTATTGGTCACCTTTGCCTTTTTATCACCTGAAAGTCTACCGAACACCTGGAGTTCGTTATGGAAATATCTTTATACAATTGTCTACTACGATCCCTACACATAATATGATTGCAATGCCAACTATACCAGTCCAAAGGAGAGTACAACATGTTTCGGCCTTGTGCTAACACCCACACTATAAGCTCTACCGATCAGCACGATGGTAAGAAGGCCCGCACCTCCCTAACATGCTGCTAACCGACCTGCCGCCTATGGCTAGTGCTACCGGCTTTTCATACACCGAGCGCGGTTATAGTGAATATTGTCAGATCACGTCATGCACAGCGACAGCGATTGACTTGCAGGGTAGTACAAATATTCGTATCCACAATCATGCTAACTGTTACCCTAGCAATGGGTGCAGTGCTGATATTAATGAATCTTGTTTGTCTGCCCAGTTTGGTGGGTTAATTGACCGTGAAAGCTGTCTGTCCCACGCGCGAGCTGAACGGCTCCTGTTTTCCTAGGCATGTGTTGGATGTAACCCTAGGAAGCACTATTTCGCAACTAGTAGTGTCTAATGGTACGTGTCAGGTGGGATCGTTTATGCCATGCACACTTACAAAATCAGGTAAGAATCGAGACCGAGGACGGTTCGATTGAAGCGGCATGAATGTACCGAATATCCTGCCTAGTCCCAATGCAAGTAATTGCTGTATTCCCAAACAGAAGCGTGTAGCTGATTTGCTTGGATAAGTCGTGGGTCTGCGTTTGAAAAGTCCGCATTTGCGTCACCTAGTAAACGTAGTGTTCAACTTGGTGTCGTTCCGCTAGCCCGTTAGGACCGGGGTTGCAGAAACGGGCCGAAGTGACGCCCTAGATTGCCTCGATCGCATTATTATCCCAGTCATTGCTAGCGAGGTAAATATCAAGAATTAGAGCTGAGTTTTGTCGTAGACACTGAAGACCACGTTTTTATATTATCGTCAACATAAAAATAGAGAAAGTATATACCGGAAGAACTCAGATCAATGTCACCAAGAAATGTGGAAGGACCTGGGTCTCCAGCAGATAAAGATGAGGATTGGAGGAAACTCACCGATACTCACGAGCGAAGGAGGGTTCAAAATAGAATAGCGCAGCGTAACTATCGTAAGTAATTCTCATCTTACTTTTGAGAACTTCAAGGAATTAGAGGAAGGTGACAATTAGCTGATTTTGTAGGTCGCAATATTAAACTACGGCTGCTGCAGCTCGAGATGTTTAATCGAGGCCTATCAGGGAACCTGTCGCCACCTAAGCAGCAGCATTCTTTCCAACCCCAATCCAAACAATTGGTCCAGGTCGAGAAAAAACCCTCACATACAATCGGCCCTGCGAGCGTAGATATAGTTTCTCCTCCAGGCGATTTTATCTCAACACACGTTCCTACAGTCAGGCCCACAGATGAATCCTCCGTTCAAACAGTTTCGTTATGCAGCTCAGAGGAAACAGAGGTCCTTTCCTCGATGACAAACCAAGAGGACAGCGATATCACTTCCCAACAGAACGGTTCTAGTGCGACCGATTTTCATTCCATAGCGTCCATAACAGATTTAGAGAACGATTTCAACTTATTCGTAAGTACTACATTTGCTCCTAGACTGCCACAGTACCGATTACTAGTTGCTAACATCACCTCTAGGATCGATCTACACTACCTTTATCCCCACCTAACTCACCTCATAGTCTCAATGCCTTGCAGCGAGCAGTTATAGGAGGCCGCCACAACATTGCAAAGCTCCTCGTCGAAAATGGGGCAGACGTATTCACTGTCGATGATTTTGGGAACAACATATTGCATCTTGCTGTACGGTCCGGTCACTCAGCCATGGTTACATTTGCGCTGGGAAATTATATAAACGTTAACAATATCAATGTAGTAGGGACCACGCCGTTACATCTAGCGATAGAACAGGACAACGCGGAAATTGTGCAAATATTGTTAAGGGCGGGTGCGGACATGGAATCAAAGTCATAGCCAAGACATAAGAAATCACGCTTTAGTATGCCTGTGAGACACTTGCTAAGCCTTTGCCGGCGAAAATCGCAAGCTTGATTATCGAGATATGATCTCCTCCGATATTTGATCCGCAATGGGCTAGGGCCGTGAGATATCAAACCCGGGAGAGACGCGCTAATCGTTTTTAAGCATGTTCCGAATTATGATCGGTGACCTAGCAATCCTTGAAAATCAGCGAGCGCGCCACTGTTCGGCATTCCTGCGTATACAATAGTGATGTCTATTGGTGTTAATACACCACTTTAGTTGTTTTACTTTGAATGTGTTGATACAACATTGGTTAGGCCCGTGACGCGCACCAGGTTGCGATATTCGATCTGCTGCCGGAAAGTTATGCGATTTACAGAATTTCTTGCTGCAATTGCACCCCGCACCCCGCAACCCATGCATTTCCCGTAGCTTTGCTTTAGGAGTATTTTAGCCTGTGTGGTGAGTACGCCACGTCACTTGGTAAGTAGGCTTCCCACAATACGAGCACACCCCATCCGCTAGGGCGACGCCTTAGCCGCCGCTGTGCGTCGAGTTGGGCCCGGAAGGGTGAAATTCTATCGACCGTAGTATCAAGCTGATCATCTCAGCAATACAATTCGGCGAAAACCCAGTTTACGCTATATGGATCTAGCGATCCAATCCGACCTGCCAACACCCTATACCGCATTCGGCTTCCAGTACGCCCCGTCTTTCTTATCGCACCTTGTGTGCCTTTCGTATTGATGGATATCTGCTTATTATATAACCTCGAGTTGATGATAGGAGCTATCAGATTTTAGCCTTATTCTAATGTACAAGTGTGGTGTTGGCTTCGTAAGGCACAGGCTGAGCTTTAGCTTCACCTTCAAATCTCGGCCGTTGCTGAGAGGTTAGGATTTGTGAATTGGGCTCGGCGTCCGACAATAGCGGAGTACCCGTAGCGCGTGCCAAGATGCGTACTATCTTGGCCCGAGCGGCGGTTAGGGCTAAGCTTTCCATGGTTCTTTCGCTTTGTGCTCAATCAAATTTTAGGCATTACTACCAAGTCACCAGCCTTCCATCTCCAAAATTTAATTAGTGACTTGTGGCTTGCAGACGCTACCGGTTGATTTTGCAGCTAGCTATTGTAACCGTTCTGGTCCTGGTCTGACTCACAAAGCCAGCGAGAGCAGGGCCGAACTCTGTCACTATTCAAATTTCGAGGTAAAGGCAACTGGTGCGATCGATAGAGATGCGTGGGATAAGTCAACTGTATGTGTTGTAAAAAGAGAACTCAGACTTGGCAATCGGAGCATCAAATACTATAACCCTGGAGTTACGATAGTCCACATTACCACGTTAGCATTCATCGAGTATCGAAGGCACGCTAGCAAGACTTGTTTTCGATAAGCTTGCGCCGAGACGTTGCAGCGACGAAGGACCGATTACATCGTTCTAGTTACCTCTCTCGTACCTCTCGTACCATTGTACAAGACCAACACAGGTACGTTTCACTATCCCAGTAACTTGCAGTAGTTTACAGGGGTGGCGTGGAGCGTGACTACATGCAACCTGACCAAGGGTGTGCCGAGAGGTGGCATGGCCTAACCGCACAGAGTAATCAGGGCATGCTAACTCAAAAAATCTGCCAAAGCGACCGCCAGTTAGTAGGGTCGGCTGCGATGACGCGTCACATAAGTATCACTTATTGTCAGACTTGATCGTCACTCGATAATTGATGTGAACAACTGGATTGAATGGGTTGATTGATTGCTCTCTCTCCTGTTTCTTCGGCCGCTATAGATATCCTTTTTTGTGGCTCTTTGTTCTGTAATCCTGCTGCTCTCCTTCCAAGGGTTGCGCTGATATTGAGCTGGCGTGTTGCCGATAGATTCTAGAATAATACCTAACTTACTCTACTAAGAGGAAGAATTCCTTCCTCTATATTGTGGCATACTAGGATGCACGTAGAAGTAGGGAGTAGGTACCGACCCGTAGTCGGTGAGATGGGTTAGAATATATGGGTTGAGTAGCTACTTGACGAGTTGGTTTCGGTGGCTATCTGCCCTATCAATCCTACTTAAGGCTACCTATAGAGCCTCTAACCCAGTGCTCACCGATCACGTGCAGTTTTACTACAACACATCTTCCTCCCCAGCCCTCGAGCTTAGTCCCTTCAAGCTCTGATAATGACCTTTTCTCTTACCCTCTTATATAGGTTGTTTACTTCAGCTAAACTTCCTTAGGGTCGGTGAGCTACTTGCCGTACTATCTTATTATACGACTCTCTTACGTCCTAATTAGCCTCGCCCTATATTAGCCTCCCTAGCTTTTTACTACTACTACCCTCCTTAGGCTTAGATAGGTCTTAGTAGTTTATAATTAGGTACTTTATAGTAGAGAGCTCTTTATCTAGTATTACTATATCCTTTTAGGCTAGAGTTTAGCTTACTACGCTATCGTCAAGTTACAGGCTAGGCCTAAGGCCAGCTGCAGGCTATAGCTGCGCGAGAGCGTAAGCTGAAGCTGAAGGGCCGAGGGCCTCTATATAACTAATTTATAATTTGCACTTATATGCCTATAAATCTATACTAGTATATAAGCACACTAAATATATATATTTAGGAACCTTGTAGTAAAGCTTAGCTTTACCTAAGCCTAGTATATTACTTATAACAGTGATTTTTTTACATATTGTAATATCCGCCTTTATGTACGCTTACCTACTACCTAACCTAACCCTATCTCCTCACATCTTCGCCGTCGTTGCATCTATAGCACGAAGGGCCACTCTTGGACTTGCTGAGAGGTCTGTTACCGCGACCCCTTACAATGAGACTTAAGCTTGTATCTTAATTTAAAGGAGGTCCTTTAAGATGTTTAGAGAGAACTAAAGGAACTAGATAGATAAACTATAATAGGAAAAATTAGGCGGCGATTTAAGCTTCGGAGTAATATAAAAAGGTTTACTATATTACCAAGGCTAGAGAACTATCTAAATATATAGGAATTAGTAGCTCGGCTTGAGAAAGCTAAAGTAGCTTGATCTAGCTTGGGTATACTAGACTAATCTAATACTCTAACCTATCGAATTTTCTGTAATATAAGCTAATATCCTTCTCTATACCCCGGAAAACCTACCTTGCAGGAAAATCAAGAGGTACTTGAACTTCAAACACGGAAAATAGAGTACATATGTGATTCAAGACGAATATAAGATGCAGATTGTTTTTTTCGCAGGACAGAATGATATCCTAGGCGGTTTATACGAATAAAATACACTCATCTTGTTGTCGTCATAGGTTATCTTATAGAGCGGCTCTTACTACAGTATAAGAGCGACCTTACAAGATAGAGATACTTAGAGCCCGCGACTATACCTAACAAGCAAAGATAGCTTTCTCGAAAGCTGTCGGATCAAGACTTCAATTACTGAACCTGGGATTGCTGGATAACCAGAGCAGAGGCCTGATCTCAGCAAAATAGTTACGCTGGTCGGTACTTCTAATGATCGCTGATGCTGTGTCAGCTAGTGTTGAAGCACCTCTTTTCGTAATTTATATTTGTTAGCTCATAAGCTCTACCTATGGCTGTGGACAATGGCTGTGCTTAGCGGCCCAGCACATCCGATTCGGAGACCCTCCGGTTCTTGTCATTTGTTTCATTGTTTTATGCCCTAGCTGGATGGTACTGGTTACTGCTATGGCTCCCATGAAATCTAGCAGCAACACCTCAGCATCTTATGATGGAGCCAAGTATTTTCATCGCGAACCAGTGCTATTACACTATTTAGGTAGGATCTATGGTGATATACACGATTTGGAAAAGACACAACTTGTGAGTAGCAGGAAATCTCCGTTCTGAAGGTCCAGAGAGAGTGACGCGTTAGACAAGGCAACAATGAACGGGACGTTCATATCAAGGGCGGTGAGATTCCCGATTACGAGCTACACGACTGTCTGGGCGCCTATGTTTCCATAGGCTATACTCTAATGGAGTTGAACACACAGCAGGCGGGCTGGCAGCTTCTGCCCTCAACCCTTGGGTCTACGCATACACAAGCCCGAGGAGCAAGGGCAGAAGTAGCCAGATTCGACTAAGTCCTAGAAAAGATCTCGAGGTAGAATATGTTAGTAAATCTACATGTGGCTGGACGGATTGTTGCCGGGGAGCAACAGAAAGAGGTACCGTGCAGCGCAGAGGACGCGAAGCAAGGGACCGATTGGTCCGAAAGGCTCAGCCAAGACTTAGTAACACACAGCCAAAGCTACAAACGGGTGCCGTTTTGTACCCATCAAGCCTATTGAACTACGGTTCCAGGCCGCTCGCGCTGTGAATATCATTCGTGTTCTCCACGTAGCTACAAGAACCCCTTTCGCTTCAGATGTCCTGAGTGCAATACTATCGCTTGCGGTCTCTGTATGAGAAACCTCAAGCGGGGTAACACGCTACTTTAAGAAGTGATAGCGCCAAGGACGAGCAAATACAGTCTCTTAAGGTTACGAGGGCATTGCGGCCTTTTATCTTGCAAAACGTGTTAGAGCAAGAACGATTGGATAAGGCTTGATTTAAGGGAGATAAGGGTAAGCGTGGGATGATGGGAAGTGCAAGAAGTGGAAATTGACAGTATATGTGGGTGTTCTTAAATTATATCCTCTTCTTAACTTGACTGACTTGTATTATTGATATATAACAGCTTATGGTGCTATCCATGGGACTCGCTCTAGTGCTAGGGCCGTTCCCTCTACTTTGCTCACGACAGCCTCTCCTCATTCTTCTTCCTGTACAGGGATCTTTCGGTTAAGACCACAGATTTTTTGTCCCTCCTCTGCAGAGCATTCTTCCTAGCAGCGTGCTATTCAAGAAAGAGCTGCCGCATACAACAATAAGGGAAAGTCTATTCACCAGCGCAAGTGTTCTGCGGCAGAGCTAGAGATCTAAATGATAGGCAAAGCAGCGGAGCCGTGGAGGGCTCCTGCAGCGCAGATGTATTGGAGCAGTACTAAAGTAGTTATGACTACATTCTTTACCCAACACATGTCGTTGCTCTTGGGCTGCAGCCCTGCGACCTTTCTCTAAACTAACCGCTGCCCATTTCGGCACTGTTACGGAACCCCTACTTAAGTCAAGATCTTTCCAGATCTTCTCAATCTGGTCTTGCGTCTTCTTGAAACCCATTTGAAAGTTGCCCATGGCGATTTTATACCCTATATAGTCCACTGCTGTTTCCTTCTTGATTGTTCCGTCCCCAGCGTCCGTACTAGATCTGATATCAAATGTTGTTTCATCTGCTGTCTCCTCGAGATAGTTTCCAGTACCGTTGTCGTAATTGACAGAGGTTTCAAACTGTTTGCGGAAGAATTCTAGATCCCTGTAGAGGTGTTCCATGATGCCCTCTTGCTTCCGCATGGTGTTGAGGAGATCGTTCATAATCTTGCGATGGTCCGTTGTGGAGGGTCGGACAGACGGCAGGTCATCATTAGCTTGGTTGGTGATCGGTGTGATTAGAGATATTTCTGTTTCTCGATCCATAATTCTTCACATAATATCAGCCGAGATAATTACTAACGCCTATTCACGCGTAACGGAACAATCACCATAACGGAACAAACTAAAGGTACTTCGATTTTAAAGCTATAGAACTTCTCCACACAACTTAAATTTTACTATATCTACCTTGGGTTACATAATTAAACGATTTCTAAAGCGCTACAATATTACTTAGATAAAAATTACGCGTGCGTGGGTGTCTTGCTAAATGATTCACAAATAGTATTATTTTCGACAAAGTCAAGCCTTGTATACTGGAGGGCCGCCACCACGCTTGCATCGCTATCGTAACCCCGTAGGCGTCTCTATTAAATCTAGAGAATCTAATAGTTCTACTAACAAATAATAATTAGCTATAGGGCTGCTAGTAGCGCTCAAATTATTCACCCCAATCGGTACTTCTAATCGGAACGATTAACAATCCAAGCTAGCGCAGGATGATGATTAATCGTAAGGGAATCTGGACGAGCGGGTCGTGGCTGTCGGGCCTGTGGCCGTGCGAAGTCTAGCAAGCGGTCCGGCTTACGCCCCGTAGCCTTTCGATCAAACTAACTCCCCGTTAACCAGCTCACCTCTTGTAGATTCACCACCTTCCAAGATCTGTGCTGGTGCGGGTCGGCCGTCCTCCCTGCAAGGGTGATCGATGCGTTCGTCTCCATCTACCGAGGTCCAAGTGGCAAAACTTCAACACGTGGTTCTACAAGTAGCCGTCTCACTAGATCAAAAGATGCTTAAAGCTTCAATATGGCGATTTGAAAAGCTATATAGTCACCTATATCCCCAAGCCCCTCTATGGAATAGAGACAGAAAAGGAAATAAGGATAGTAAGTTACCTCCACATAAACGCTGTAAGATATGTCAAATTAAACTTTGGCATATCCACATTCTTCCACTTCCAACACCAATGCCAACTTTCTTCCCTATCACCGCCGCACATGACGGCCGATACTCTGACGGTAGCCATACTAGGTTCTCTGAATTGTGTGTTATCCATACCCTATCTGAACTCAACGCTAGGCCTTGATATCCAGGATTCTGAGGCTCTATGACAGTTGGTGTACTACTTAGAACTAATGGTGTTGCGCTAATACTAATAGCACCAATTTCAGTGTGTAGATACGAACTAGTAGTGTCAAATGATATGTTGCGGAGCACTGTGCCAACCTCGAGCGTCTGTAAGCACGCGCCGCTGCTCGCGTCCCAGATCTTGACCGTGCCGTCGTGCGACGCCGACGCGAGCTGGGTCGAGTCGTGAGAGAAGGCCACGGAGTTGACGACGCTGCTGTGGCCCTTGGTAGTGATCCATTTCGGCTCTTCGTGCTGAAACAACCTTCTAATCAAACTCTTTGTTGGACTGAATAGCAGCGCAGATGTATATGCCTGAAGACGGCTACTCTCGATTGCTCCCTTGTGATACATAACGAACCGATACGCATCATGAACAAGCTCAGTGAACGGTTCTGTATCTCCTCTTCTCTAGCGTGTGTCATAAAAAAACATCTAATTAGGTTGCATCAGAACATACCTGGACCAGCGACCGTAGTTCAGCCATTGAGACCACGGCTTTCAGTATGCTCCTGTACAAACTAAGAGCTTCTAGTCAGTAGAGATATTTCTTCCTTAGGAACACATCAACAACACCTCCGTCCTGCAGACCGATGTAGCTCGCTAAAGACTTGAGATTCGAGTCGCGTAGATGGTCGACCTAGTACATACACGAGTAGCGCGATGCTGCTAACGGATATCTGGGTCTAGCTGTTCGATGTCCTCGACAGGATATCCTAACACTTCCAAGCCGTACATATCCCGCTGTAGGGCCCTAGACATAATTTCGAGTGACCTAGCAAAGATAGTGTAATGAATATCCTCCCTTCCAGATGGGAACACTCCTTTAGCTGCCCTGGCGAGGAGAAAGTCCTTGGCCGACTGATGTACAAAGTAAATAGTCTCTTCTCGTAGGATTAGGAATGAGCCACAAAGGGCAATAATCTCCCGTATTGATTCCGGGTCGTGAGCTATGTCTTTAGGCTGTTCGATGAGGGCCGCTAGCTCCTCTAGCGTGATTGGTTGGTATACGAGCGCAATCGAAGCCAGCAGTTGCTTACAAAGTTTGGCATCGTCCGACTTGTTGATCCGCTGCATCGTCCGCCCGTACAACAAGTCTAGCCCAGGCGGAAACAAACTTAGCTTCTTCAGCACGTTCCATTTCGACGTCACTTCGAGGTCTTGACATACCAGCGCTACCCAGAGAAAGGTGTCGTTCGCATTCGACACTAAATGCGCTCGTACAGCGTCTCGGGTCCGCTCGTTGTACTTCTTCTGCTGCGCCAGCTGAGATACCTTTTGCTCGATAAAGATGCTGACAGCCTTTGACACAGACTCTGCGTTCAGCTCCAGGCTTAGTCTCACCTTGTGGCCTGCCCGCTCCAGCCGTTCCTCAATGTCCGGCCAGTTGCGGCTAGAGATGATCCACTTAACGCGAGAAGGCGTAGATGACTGCTTTACCACAAAGTCGAGCAGCTTTGGTAAGTTGGTAACGCATTCATCTAGTGCGTCAATGATTAGGGATGTAGTGTTTAGGCTCAGGTCCTGCAGCACGTCCGTGAAGATCTCTGTTAGGGCTACCCAGGCATTTATATCCTCGAACAGAGTTTTACCTGCTTGATCGTACTTCTTGCGAACGTGCGATACGGTTTGATCGCAAGGCTGCAGGGTATACGTCGGCCCGAAGACTTTGCGCAGCCATAGGCATAATAGCCACAGATCCGTTTTGCGGCTGGTAGTTACCGAGGAGGCGTCCACGGCCAAGATGCGGAGCATCTTGGCCAGTGCGGCGAGTAGTCGGGGTGTAACATACCCTAAGCTAACCCTACCCATTTATTAGCCTAATCTCGCTTAACGTGTTTCACCAACATCCCGGCCACCCCACCATTCCGGCCACCTCACCAAAATCCACTTACTAGCAAGCATTTGATCAACAATGGGCCGCGCACAACGCCGTAAATCACCTTAGAAAGAAGGTAGAATTAATCTTACCTCTTCTTCTATTAATAAGAAAACAATTTAGAGTACCTGTAAGGCTGTAAAGTTGTTTCATGTTATGTAGCAGCTCTACTCCACTGCGCCAAACAAACCCAAAAAGGTAACCGAGTATTCAACAACGTTGAATACAGGAGTAGAACAGTATATATATTGCCTAAGGGCCCTCGTCCTTGCTTGCGCTTTGCGCAGCTACGGCCTACTGCGGCCTACAGCGTGACACCTAGCGCGCTAAGTATAAGGACCTAGTCTAAATTACTTGTAATCCGGTGCCACTAGGGTCGACTTCCTAGTGCCCAGGGGGGTGTTGGTGGATTGGGAGGTGGTGACAAAAGCTCGTGTGGTGATCTGCAATATGCTATGAACAATAAGAGATGTTTTGCAACTGTCTAAATATTGTCGCTCGTGGTCAATGATTGAATTGCCGATGACATCCTAATGATGCGCATTGCTATTGACTATATACCTAGGCTTCTTGGCTGGCTTCGTGCTTCGCGTTTGCTAAGATCGCGAATCGCGAATTCATCACGTGCTTGGCTTCGTGCTTCGCGTTTGCCAAGATCGCAAATTGCGAATTCATTACGTGTCCCTATTATAGTTAGTTTCCTAGTCTAGTTTATTATCCTATAGATTATATATATTGTCGTTATCTATAGTAAGGCTAATTAGTTCAAATTAGTCTTCTCTTGTTACAGCTGTAACACTATTCTCCTCTCTAGGTAGGTTCTTATTTCTCTACCCTAGGCCTAAGGTTATTAGTCTAGTTTCTTTGTTTATTTCTAACTCTTTATTGTTCTCTATACCTTCGCGTTCTAACTATAACAAACTTCTTCTTGTTACTTGCGTTGCTTATAATAGAGTTAAAATATTTCCCTACGCCTATTATACTTAATTAAAGCTTACTTACCTTATATCTTTAAAGAATAGTAAACACTATAACAAGTATATTCTAGCTAATATTTAGTATAAGTATACACTATCTAGTATTTCTCTTATAGAGTATAAGTACTTAATTTCTATATAGTCTCTTCTTACTAAGTTATATAGGGTAAGCTATTAACTAGGCTTAAGAGATACTATTATTATAGCTTATAGAGGCTAAAGCTAAGTATAAGCTAACTCTTTATAAGCTAGTAGATCTTTATTTTTATATTAAGCGTCTTTATAAGATAAAGGCTTATAATAACGCTAAATTATCTAAATAGTCTTGTGTCTTAGAAGCTAAGATAGACCTTAAAGATATAGTTTAGGCTATTCTAGCTCCTATTATATTAGACGTTCCTAACGCCTCTCTATTTAGCGCTAGTAATACTAATTTTCTTAGTTTACTATAAAGTAGTCTAGAGGGTTTTAACTTTAGAAGTCCTCTAGTTTCTTAGGGTAGTTAAGGTTATCCTCTAGTTCCTATATTTCTTCTTATAGTTGCCTTTTCTTGTCTATACCTATCTATTTTACTAAATAATAGTTTCTACTATTATAAAACTAGTGTACTAAGATTTCTTTAACTTCTTATTCTTCCTATTCTCTATACGTGTCTACTTCGTATACTAGTAGTTCTACTTCTTATAGTACTTGTTCTAGTAATACTACGTAAAAGGTTAGGTATATCCTTATCTTATTTAGTAGCTTTAGTTTAAATATAACTAGTGTAACTTCTTTCTTAATTTTATATAGTCTTATCTTAATATAGTCTAATTTTAGGCTTAGTTATTTACTCTTAATATTTTTTTATACTAACTATACTTTTTCTCTCTCTCTAAATTAAGGTCCCTATTTATACTTCTTGTTATAATACTTTACTATTTAATTATATAGGAATTCTACGTCCTATCTTAATTAGTTATATATTTCTTTTATTTTGTTTATAAAGTTTTCTCTTTATAAGGTCTATAATTCTATATTTTTTAGTATTTAATATATATTAAGTTTAAGTCTATAGTTTATAAAGAAAAGTAATACTCTTATTACTATATTCTTTACGCTATTATATACTAACTATACTATAGGTAGTAGCTATACCTAATTGTTCTAGTTGTAGTTAAGATAATATCTTAGGTACTATTCTACTATCTAATTTATTTGTTCTAATTATCTATCTATTTATAAATAATATACTATTAATATAGTATATTATATCTCTAATTACGCTGTTATTGTTTTCTATAATTTTAATATAAATTGTATATCTTTATCTATAATAATTTTGTCTAGTATACTATATTAGCTTATTATAGTTTTTAGAACTTAATATATAGTAACTTCTATTCTACTTTTCTATTTATATAGTATAAAGTATATATACTTTATAAGTTTATCTACTATTATTAGGACTCTATTATACTTAACTCCTAATATTAAGTCCTTTAACTTAGGTAGCTTTATAATAAAATCTATTATTATTATTCTCTAAAGTTATTCTAGTACCTTAACTAGTTATAGTATCCTATATAGTACGTATCTATTATACTTATTTCTATAATATTCTATACAATCTTGTAGTACTTTTTCTACTAGTTATCTTACTCTTAGGATGTAATAATCTTTTAGGAGCCTATTTAGTATTTTCTTAATTCTCTAGTATCTATATACTAGTAGCTCGTAGAATTATTATATAAATTCTCTCTAGATTTTTCCTAGAATATATATTCTTCTATAGGCTTATATAAATCCTTCTTAGATTTCTAACTTCTCTATTTCTTTAGGTACCTCTTGTATTATTTTCTAAATCTATTTATTTAGCTTACTACTTATTCTTTTAAGTATAGTAGCTATTTTAAGTATATTTAGGACTAAATATCCTTTTTTATTCTTAATTAGAACTATACTAGTAGTACTTACTTCTTCTTATAAGTTTAGTCTTCTACTAAAGGCGTCTATAAACTAATTATCTTTCTCTTTTATATATATAATTTCTATATTCAATATTAATAAGAATTCCTACTATCTTATATATTATTATAATAGTTCCTTATTTAGTATAAATCTTATAAGATTCTTATAGTCTACATAAACTATTATCTAATACTTTTCTCTTTATAAGTATACTCTCTATTATTTAAATACTTTATAGATTACTACTATCTCTTTATTATAGATTAGGTAATTAAGTTCTACTATTTTTATCTTCTTAGAGAAGTATTTAACTAAATATACTTTCTTAGTCTTTAGGTCTTTCTATATTAGTACTATTCTATAGACTAAGTTAGATGTATCTATTTTTACTATTACTAGTAGGTCTAGGTTATATATTCTAATAACTAGGTTTTCTATAAATTTTTTCTTAATTTTATTAAATACTTTATTATATTCCTTTATCTATTTAAAGGGCGTATCTTTCTTTATAAGTCTTGTTATTAGTTCTATATCTTTAGACTATCCTACTATTAGCTTTCTATAAAAGTTAGCTAACCTATAAAATTATTATACCTCTTTTAGGTTTTTTAGTATTAGCTATTTGTTAATTAATTTAATCTTCTCTAGGTTAATCTTAATTTTTCCTAGTTTAATAATAAATCTAAGGAAGTCTATTTTTTTTGTATAAAATTTATATTTTCTTATTTTAAAGAATAGTTTACTATCTATTAGTCTTTCTAGCACTTTATGTATATATTATACGTATTCTTCTTCTATTTCTAAGAATATAAAGATATCGTCTAGGTATACAAATATAAATACGTCTAAGTACTCTATTAGTACTATATTAATTCTTTCTTAGAATACTACTAGTGCGTTTATTAATCTAAATAGTATAACTAAGTATTTATATAGTCTATATTATATTCTAAATACTATTTTCTACTTATTACCTTTCTTAATTCTAATCTAGTAGTAGGCGTTCTAGATATCTAGTTTTATAAAGATTCTTACTCTTTATAGCTTATCTTATATTTTGTCTATTTATAGTAATAGGTATTAGTTCTTGTTTATAATTACGTTAGTTTTTTTAAAATCTACGTAAAGTCTTTTATTACTTATTCCTTTTTTATCTATAAATATAAGTTTATATACTACTAAAGATTTAGATTCTTATATCTATCTTTTTCTAATTATATTTTTAATAAATGTTTATTTAATTTTAGATTCTTCTTCTATTTTTTTATAGACTAGGCTCTATCTTATATCTTTATCTTCTTTTAAGTCTATTACTAAATCCTATAGCTAATATTCTAGAAGGTAGTCTTTTAGCTCTATAAGCTACTTTTCCTATTTCTTATATTCTTTAGGGAATTCTCCTTTACAAGTATTTATATTAGCCTTTAACATGTCTATTCTATAGTAATTAATCTTCCCTGTTCTCTAATTAATATATAGGTTAGTTATCTACAACTATAGTATTCCTAGTATTATATCTTGTTTATTATTAATTGTTGTTATATCTATAACTATATTCTTAATTATTATTCTCTCTAGTTCTAATATAGAGGAAACTGTTTTAAACCTAATAGGTTCCTAGAATAGTTTTCCTTTAATTATACTTAGTTATTAAGGGTATTTCTTTGTAGTATACTTTATTCCTTGTATTTCTACAAACTTCTTTAATATAAAGTTTCTTGTAGCTCTACTATTAATTATTAATTATACTTTCTTTCTTTAATAAGTACCTACTTTTATAATATATAAGCCTCTTATACCTTCTAGCTTTTCTTACTTAGGTAATTTTATAAATTATCTATCTTTCTAAGGCTATAGCCTTACTTTAAGTTTATATTCTTTGTATTTTAGATATTTATTATACTTGTATTTGTACTATAGTCCTCCTTAGACGTATTTCTTAGATAGTTTTAATCTAGGTCTTACTACTAAGTATCTATCTTCTAGGATTATTTCTTATCCTTAGATATCTTCTACTAGAATTACTCTTGTATAATTATAGCCTCTTCTTCTTATAAGCTATATACTATTATTTACTTTAGGGTTCCTATATATAATATAATTCTTATCTAGGTATAATATCTATAATACTTTACAGTATACTAGATGTTTTAGGTTTGTTATTTAACTATCTTCTTCTTAGTATTTATCTTTTCTAGGTATATCTATTATTAGGATATAGTACACTACTAGTACTCTTAGTATATAGGCTTTATTAATCTATTACGTTTTTCTTATAAGGTACTACTATTCTTTTTATATAGGTATCCTTCTTACTACAACTATATATTATTTTATCTATTCTTAAAATAGTATAAACTTTATTTCTTTAGGATTATATTCTTTATAGTCTTTATATACTTCTTCTATACTTATAACTAATAAGTATATTTAAACAAATCTCTATTCTTTATTTCGTTCCTTTATAGCTATAGTTATATAGCTATTATAGCTATATATATCTAGCTAGGTATACTCTATACCTTTTATACTAACTTATCTCTTACTTCCTTATAGTCTCTTAGAGGAAGTTGTAGTAGTTTCTTTATCTAGTGCTAGTTCTTTAGTCTAGATCGATAGAGTCTAAGGTTCTTTCTCTTCTAAGTCTTTTATTAGTAGGTCTATTATATATACTATTTCTTCTAGCTATACTTTTATTCTTTCTTTTATTACTACTACTTTATTTCTCTATTATAAGAAATACCCTACTTCTTACTTACTAGAAAGATATATATAGTAGTTGTCTTTGTAATAAAAGGTCTAATAGAGTATTACGTATTATAGTTCTTTACTCCTAGCTACTTTCTTATAGAGTTTAGCCTATACTTATACTACTTCTTTCTTCTTTTTAGTTATCTTTAACTAGGCTTCCTTATCTTTTTTATAGTCTTTACTTCTATAGTCTTTTATAAAGTATCTTAGTTTCTTATATTTATAATATACTATATCCTTCTTTTTTTATAATTAGTAGTCTTTCGCGTAGTAGCCTTTCCTACTATAGTTAAAGTATATAAAGTCTTTGTTTTTTTTCTTCTTTTTATCCTTATTAGCGTTAAGGATTATAAGGTCTCTAGTATCCTAGTTTCTAGTTTAGTTACTATACTTATTCTTTTTCTATTCTTAAAGATTATTATTAATTTAGATTACTTACTACTTTAGAGCTTCTAGTGTCTTAGGTTTCTCTATATATATTATTTTGTATTAGATTTTTACGTTTAGTCCTTATTTAAATTATAACATTAGGGCTAATTTATTCTATTCTATATTTTAGCTTAGTTATTTAAATTATAATATATATTTAGGAACACTTTTACTTTATATAAGCTTCTTAAGTTTCTCTTTAGCTTATTAGGTAATATCTATATCTCTAAATACTACTCTTATTCGTTTAGTAAAGTATTTATAACTTCTAAAAATAGCTTTAGTTTTGTCCTTCTAGGTTATTAGAGAGTATATTATATAGTCTATCTAGTAAGGTTTATACTATCTTATTATATCTTCTTTAAGGTGTAATCTAATATATATTACCTTCTTTTCTTTTATATTAAAGTATAGTACTTATATATCTATCTAGAGTTATACTAATACTATAAAGAGTTTTAGTTTCTCCCTTATTCTATTAAACTTCTTAAAGATAGGTACTTTAAGTAGTTTCTTTATTGCACTTATCTCTAGTTATTAAGTAATTAGTTCTATCTAGTTCTATCCTTCTATAATAGCTTTAATTTATACTTTGTTTTACTTTAAGTAGTCTTATAGTTCCTTATTCTACGTTTCTAAAGCTTTAATTACTATTTTTATATCTTCTTTATTATTAATTAGTTTATTTATATAATCCTTAATTATTTCTTATATAGTACTATCTAACTTATAACTACTCTTAGGGGCTTTACTTGTTAAACTTTCTACTATTATATTAGCTAGACCGCGCGCTACTTACGCTTCGCTTCTTGTAATAACTAAATTAGTAAGGTGTAATCTAGTGCTACTAGGGTCGACTTCCTAGTACCTAAGGAGGTATTAGTAGATTAGAAAGTAGTAACAAAAGCTCGTGTAGTAATCTATAATATACTATAAATAATAAGAGATGTTTTACAACTATCTAAATATTATCGCTTGTAGTTAATAATTAAATTACTAATAATATCCTAATAATACGCATTACTATTAACTATATACCTAGGCTTCTTAGCTAGCTTTATACTTCGTATTTACTAAGATCGTAAATTATAAATTTATTATATACTTAGCTTTATACTTTGTATTTACTAAGATTGTAAATTACGAATTTATTACGTATCTCTATTATAGTTAGTTTCCTAGTCTAGTTTATTATTATATAGATTATATGTATTGTTGTTATATATAGTAGGGCTAATTAGTTCGAATTAGTCTTTTCTTGTTATAGCTATAATATTACTACGTAGTTTAGGCTTATATAAGAGACGTACTAGGTATATAGAATACTTAATAAAGATATATATAACTTTAATAAGACTAGGTTTATAATAAGAGTAGCTTCTACGTCTAAAGTTATTATAAGTTTAGATATAATTAGTTAGGCTATTACTATCTAGCTAAAAAATTATAACTAGAGTATAACGATTTATTAAGTCCGTAGAACTAAGTAAGAATAATAAAGGTAAGTAGGCTTCTATAAGATAGGTAAGGTTAATAAACAAGTTAGTTACTTAACTTAATTAATAGTTAGCTCTTATTAGAGTATTACAAGGTATATAAGTATTAATAGGTAGATAAGAATCTAATTAAAGTATTAGTTGTAATACTCTATTAGGATAAGAAGTAAAGAAGAGATTAAATACGATAGTCTATAAAGGTCTATTAACGTTCCTATATACTTACTATCTAGCGTTTATTCCTAAGCGCTTACTCTAGAGTGTTTACTCTAGAGTACTTATTCTAGAGCGTTTACTCTAGAGCGTTTACTTTAGAGCGTTTACTACTAAATAGTTACGTATTCTACTACGCTATATTACCTAGCCTAATTGCGTACAATATAATAGCTTACTTACCGCTTAGTATTATAATACTATCCCCTTTTCTTACGCTAGGTCTATCCTTAGGCCTAGGCCTCTATTAGCTAGGTCTAGCTTATAAGTAGTTTACTCTACCTTTAAGTTAAAAACTATCTTACTATAATATTACCTCTCTTATAGTCTTATAGACTTTATCTTTTATTAGAAATCTTTACTATAAACTATATTTCTAAAACACCTTATTAATATTATTCTTTCTTAAGTATTCTTTATTTTATTATACTAGATTCTACTCTAAAGTATACTAAGTATACTTATATAGAGCGTCTTTATATTAGTATAACTTAAGAGTCTCTTAATTAAACTTATAAAAAGTTTTATAAAAAAGTTAATAATAATAAAAAACTTTTTACTATTATTATTACTTATTTACTATATAATAAGAAAATATTAAAATCTACTAAAGAGTGTACTTATTATAAGGCCTTATACCTAGCGTTAGAGTTAGAGTAAGAAGGTAATAAGGTCTTAGCGTAAGTTTTTAACTATTCTACTACTACTATTAATATTACTTCCTCTCTTACTATCTAGTCTACTATTAGCTTATTAGATAAGTTTATTATAACTAAGGGCGCTTTATAGGCTCTTTATAGTTAGGTTTATTATAGAACTTTTTTTTACTAATATATCTATTATATCCTAGCTATAGCTTTATATATCTTATATATCTTAGTATATTATACTTGTTTCTTACTTTCTTAAGTATCTACTAATAATTCTATAGATTAGC
The DNA here is from genome assembly GCA_028456385.1 of Ophiosphaerella korrae. Taxonomy (NCBI): domain Eukaryota; kingdom Fungi; phylum Ascomycota; class Dothideomycetes; order Pleosporales; family Phaeosphaeriaceae; genus Ophiosphaerella; species Ophiosphaerella korrae. The sequence goes on along the minus strand of JALNQF010000039.1, from coordinate 11,653 downwards.
TTTAAGTTCTTATATATTTTTACTTACTAAGTAGCCTTTCTATTTTACTAGCTACTCTTAGAGAAACTATATACTTTAGAAGGCGTTACGTCCTATTTCTTAATATCCTTATAAGTCTTTAACTTTAAACTTATTATCCTCTTCTTTCTAATATTAGAATTATTACTATACTAGTATTTTTAGCTTAGCTAGTTCTAGTAGGCTTATATAGAACTTAAGGTATACCTTAGTATCTTTAGGTAGTTCTAGTATTTTTATTACTAGCTTATTATCTTCTTTAACTAAAAATAGTCTAACCTTAATATAGTCTAGTCTTTTACTAGGTTACTTTATCTATAGATTCTTTGTATAAAGATACGCTTTATCTCTTTCTTTTAGCTAAGGTACTATTCTTTATTTTTAATTAATATATAAAATACTTTATTTCTAAGCTTTTTCTAGTTTTTATCTTATCTTATTATAGAGTTCTTATATATCTTTAACTTTAACTAGTACTACCTCTATCTTAGGTTTTAGTAGTATTCTCTTAAATAGATTAGGGTATATCCTATAGTTTATAAAATATAGTATTTTACCTATTACTTCTAAGTACTTATTATTATAAGCTAACTATACTATAAGTAATAGTAATACCTAATTATTCTACTTCTAGTTACTATAAATCTTTAGGTATATCTTTAATATTTTATTAGTCTACTCTATCTATCTATTTATCTATAGATAATATACTATTAATAGCTTCTTTTTTGTCCTTATTACTATAAGTAGGGTTATCTAGTAATTAGACGTAAAAAGCTTATCTCTATTACTAATAATACTTTTTAGTATCTTATATCTTTAAATTAGTATATCTAGTAGTATATATCCTAGCTAATCTACTATATAGTTACTTTAGAATTTCTTTATCTTAGCGTATTTTGTAAATTAGTCTACAATTACTATTATTATATTATATTCTATTCCTATTACTAGGTGTTTTAATATTAGTAGTCCTATAATAAAGTCTATTGTAATATCTATCTATAGTTCTTCTAGTATCGTAATTACTTATATTTCTCTATAAAGTATATATATTTTATACTTATTCTTCTAGTAATCTATATATTCTTTTATAAACTACGTTACTTTCTCTTTTATCTTACTAAATCTATAATTCTTCTAGATTAGTTCTATAGTTTATATAATCCTAAAGTACTTATATACTAGATTATTATAGTATTATTATATAATTACTTCTTATAATTTTTCTAGAACCTTATTTATAATCTTAACTAAGTTATTAATCTCTTACTCTTTTACTAGTTATATATTTAGTACTAGGTATTCTTATCTATTATCTTATAGTATAGCTTCTTTTACTACTTGTTTCTTTCTTATAATATTATATCTTTAGCTAAGCGCGTCTACTTAGCTATTTTCCTTACCTAGTACGTACTAAATCTTGAATTTGTACTATCCTAGTAGCTCTAACTATTATATCTACTTATCTTTTAACTTCTTACTTATTATAAAGTATATTAGGTTCTTATAATCTATTTTTATAATTACTTCTACTACGCTTTTAGCGTGTACTCTTTAATACTTAAGTATATTAACTATTATAAGTAGCTCTTTATTATATATATTATATCTTTTTTCTTATTCTATAAACTTCTTTAAATAGTATATAATTAGATACTATTTCTCTTTATACTTTTATAGTATTATTACTCTATAAGCTAGATTAGATATATTAGTCTTAATAACTAAAGTCTTATTACTATAAAATTACTTTAGAACTAGTAGTATAATATAAGCTTACTTAAGTTATTTATAAGCTTTGTAAGTAGTAGTACTTTTTTAGAAAATCTTTCTATAAAGTATTAGTTAAAGTTAATAAATTTTAAGTATAATTATATATCTTTAACTACCTTAGGTTCTTTTTATTCTTTTACTACTTTAATCTTTTTTTAAATTATCTTAACTTTGTTAATACCTATTATATATCCTAGAAACTCTACTTTTATCTTATACTACTTATACTTCTCTAGCTTTAGTTATAAGTTATATTAGTTTAAGTACTATAGTACTATTATTACTTACTCTACGTACTTACTTTCTTCTTTAAAATATATTAGTATATTATCTAGGTATACTATAATAAACTTATCTAAGTATTCTTATAATATATTATTAATTAGTCTTTAGAATATTACTAGTATATTTATTAGTCTAAAGAGTATTACTATATACTTATAATATTTATAGCTTATTTAAAATACTATCTTCTACTCTTTACTTACCTTAATTTATATTAAGTAGTATCTATCTTTTAGGTCTAGCTTTATAAAAATCTTAGCTTAGCTTAGCTTATCTTAGAGTTTATCTATATTTTGTAGTAAGTATTAGTCCTTTACTATAATATTGTTTAGTTTTTAGTAGTCTACGTATATCTTTAGTAGTTCTTTCTTCTTTAGTATAAAGAGAATTAGAAATCTTACTAATAATAAGGATTCTTGTATATATCCTTTTTTTAGGTCTTTATTTAGTCTTTTTTAGAGTATTACTAATTTACTCTCTATTAATTAGTAAAGAGGCCTAAAAGGTAGCTCCTTTTTTTCTTGTAACTTAATTGTATAGTCTTAAGGTTAGTACTTAAGTAATACTAGTATATCTATCTCTTCTATAAATAAGTAGCTAAACTTCTTATATTATTCTAGGATCTTAAGAGTTATATATTACTCCTCTACTCTTACTTTTTAGCTTAGTACCTTACTAGTACTTATAGAAGTACTTATTCTTTCTTAATAAGTTACTATTAAAGCTACTATTTTATATAGTACCTTCTTATCTACTATTAATTACTACTAATACGTAGGCTTAGATCTACGTACGTCTTTATAGTTATTAAATAAAAGGTTCTAGTTTTTCTAATTAACTCTAGGATTAAACTTTTATAGCTATAGGAGTCCTAGTATAATATTTTTATTAGCTAAAACTAATATATCTAAGGTAATCCTTATACTATATCTTTAAATAATAATCTCTATAGTTACTTTATTACTAACTATTAGGTTTCTTAGTATTAGTTGTCTATTTATAATATAGATTAGATATAGTATCTTTTTTACTTATAGTTAGAGTCTTACTTATTTTACTACTTTAGGTATAATTAGGTTTATAAATAACCTTAAATCTACTAATACCTTTATTCTTTCTTCTCTTATCTTTACTAGGAGTTTAATAAGTCTTTTAGCGTTAATAGTATTATAGCTTCTAGATATATATCTAGTATTAGCTATTTACTTAAAAAAACTTAATCTTATAATCTTTAAAGTATCTTAATCTCTTTATATTATTTATACTTCTCTAGTATATAAGTTTACTAGATTAGATTAATATATTAGTTATTTATAAGTATCTTCTTCTATTATACCTAGAAAGTACTTAGCTTCTTACTTATCTTATAAGTATTATTTATATCTTACGTTTATATACTCTTCTTAGTTCTATTTATATCTAGATCTCTTATAAGAGAAATATCTAGATCCTATCTTCTTAGAATAGTAGGTAAAGTAGTTATTATAGTAATATCCTATCTATAATAGTAGTAGATAGTTTAGGTTATATAAGTATAGCTAGTATTATAGCTCTTGTATTAATACTAGATCTATAATAATTAGCGCCTAATTATTATTAGTATATAATAATTTATATTACTAGGTTTACTTTACTTTACGTATTTAGTGTTCTTTATCTTACTATTCTTTTACTAAGTAGTAGCTATCTACTAGTCTTTAGATTTCTTTTATAAATATATCTTATACTTTAATATTCTCTTTCTTTAGCTCTAGTATTTTAGGTACTATTTTGTATTTAGAAGTCTTAAGCTTTTAGTTTTCTTTCCTATTCTTATCCTAGGCTATATATACTTACTTTCCTAGATATAGTATCTTCTTATACCTATACCTTACCCTTCTCTAGTATAGCTAAAAGTATTCTAAAGTATCTATCTTAGCTTACTTCTACTTTAGCTAATACTTCTTTACGTAGCTTTATACTCTTAGTAGTATATTTATAGCTTTTACTTTATTATCTATTATAAGGTTACTTAGCTTTATAGTAATCTTATACTAGTTATATTTTTTACTTATATCTTACTACTAGAGGTTTATAGTCTTGTAATCTCTCTTCTCTTAGCTTCTTCTAGAGATTACTTCCTATTCTTCCTCTTTATTATTATCTTACTTCTTAAGTATATTAATTTATTATATAAACTTATTCTTTACTTAGTAATTCTTTACTAAGTACTTTATTTTACTATACTTATAGTATTTTTAGCTTTCTACTTCTTTAGGGTCCTTATAGTAATAGTATTCTTGTTTTTTTAGGTTTATATTATTAACGTATATCTTATCTAACCTAAAGTATTTATAGCTACTCTAAACTTAGTTATTCTTATATTAGTACTTATACTTAGCTTTATACTTCTTGTTATCTATATATAGTACTCTACTATTTTTAGCTTCTACTATATATTTATATATATAGTTATTAACTTAAATTACTTTTTCTATTAGGTTTTCTAACGTTTTAATCGTAGCTCTACTACGTATTAGCTTACCTTAAATATTACTTTTAAGTTTTTATTAAAATATCTTTATTAATAACTTATTATTCTATTCTATTTATATTATATAGCTTTAGAATTTATTAGTATAGTTTACTACTACCTTATATTATTATAGCTACTATATTACGTACTTTACTACTACTATCTTATTTACTAGTAAAAAGGCTTATTATACTTTATCTTTTAACTTAATCTATTCTTTAAATATCTTGTTATAGTTACTATTATTATTATTAAAGTATTTCTAAAAGTATAGTATAACCTATTTCTCTACCTTACTCTTTATATAAGATAATATAAGTATAGCTCTATTTTTATCTTAAACTTAGTCTACTTTAAAAAAGAGATTAAGTTATAAAATCTATAGCTTAAGCTTATTTTATTCTCTATAGTAGAGGTCTAGCTTAGTAACTTTAGAAGTAGTAGTATAAGTTACTCCTATACGCTAGTTATCTATATTTATTAACGTATTACTTATCTTAAAAGTATTTAATATATTAAGTCCTTAGAACTAAGTAAGAGTAACGAGGGTAAGTAGGCTTCTATAAGATAGGCGAGGTTAATAAATAAGTTAGTTACTTAACTTAATTAATAGTTAGCTCTTATTAGAGTATTATAAAGTATATAAGTATTAATAGGTAAATAAAAATCTAATTAAAGTATTAGTTATAATACTCTATTAAGATAAGAGGTAAAAAAGAGATTAAATATAATAGTCTATAAAGGTCTATTAATATTCCTATATACTTACTATCTAGTATTTATTCCTAAGCGCTTACTCTAGAGCGTTTACTCTAGAGCGCTTATTTTAGAGTGTTTACTCTAGAGCGTTTACTACTAAATAGTTACGTATTCTACTACGCTATATTACTTAGCCTAATTGCGTATAATATAATAGCTTACCTACTACTTAGTATTATAATAGTATTATTCTCCTTTAGATACTAGTATAGTAGAGTATTATAAAGAAAGGAATAGTAAAAAAGGGGTAAGTAGTTACTAGGAAAATACAAGTACTAAGAGCTTATAAGAAAGTAAACTATTAAGGAAGAAAAGTAAAAGAGAGTAGCTAATAAGCTCTTAGGTTATAGGATATAACTTATAGGAGAGTAAATAATATTTAGAGTTAGTTTAGCTAATAAAGTTTAAGATCTCTAAAACTAATAAGCTCTTAGGCCCTAAATCTATATTAGGTATATAACCCTACAACAAATAGTAACTAATATAAAACTTAAACTTATAACCTTAGCTTTAGGAGTGCTAGCTTACGCACTATTATATAAGGTATAAGAATAGATATAGGAATAGATAGGTATAAGAATAGGTATAGGAATAGGTATAGGAATAGGCATAAAAATAGGTATAGGAATAGGTATATATATAAAACTAAGAATAAGCTAACTTATTTTATATAGGAATAGGTATAGTATAAGTATAAGTATAAAAACAAGAATACGCTATAAATATATAGAGCCTAAGACCTAAGAGGCTATAGGTAGTATAAAAAGTAGGTAGTATAACTAGCTAAAAATAAAGAGGCTAATAGGAAATATTAGAGAAGCTCCTAATAAGCCCTTAGGTACTAAATAAATAGCTAGTAAAAGTATAGATAATAGGAATATTAAAATAGAAAAATAACTAGCAAGAAAATAGTAAGAATAGAATAGAATAACAAGTAGTATAGTAAGAAGAAACAGCCTAGTAGTAGTAAGTAGTATACTATAATTATAGATAAATAACGTATAAAGAGAGAAGTAAAAGAAAAAATATTATAAGGTAATCCTAAGCTATAAGATCTAACCTATTATCTAATAAAAAGACTATACTAAGGCTATCTCTTTACTAGCTAAGAACTTCCTTATATAACTTAGGACTCTTAAACCTAATACCTAAAGGACTACAAGATATACCTAAAAGAATTAGTATACTAATAATAGATAATAGCTCTACTATCCTAAATATACTCTAACTAATAATTAAGATATCTTTAGAGATATTTAGCTAGCTTGTAGTAGCTATTAAAATAATAGTAGAATAGAGTAGTAGAGTATATATTAGCGAATAAAACCTATTTATAAACAAGAAGTTTAAGTTTACTAGTACTAATATAATAGAGTTTCTAGATAGTATTAAAGAATAAGTAATCTTTTATAGATAGCCTATTAGAGACTAGATCTATAATATTATCGCGTTTAGTAATAGAATAAGAAAAGATATTATTAAATAAAGTATAACTAAGTTTATAGAGGTAGAGAAAGCTAAAGATTAAGTAAAGGTTAGAGAGGTAATAAGAAATAGGTTCTAAGAGTCTAATAAAGTATAATAAGAAGAGATAGAAAAAGTACTCTAAACCTAGCTATAGTAATACTTACTTATAGATAACTTCTCTCTCTAAGATTACCTTAATAACTTTAGCCCTTAGTTTATAAAGTACTAGAGAGTAAGAGTAATTATAAAAGCTATAAAGAAATACTACCTAGTATAAAGACTTAATAAGTACTACCTATAAAAAGTCTTTAATAAATATAACCTAAGTAATAAAAATATAGAGGACTTTAACTTTTAAATAATCTAGAAGTACCTTAACTAGCTAGTATAGAGAAACTTATAAGTAGAATATTTTAACTTAGCTTTTAAAAGAACTATAAGCGTACTAAAGCTTATAAGCTATAGGAAATAGCTATATATAATACTTAAAAGAATATTTAAGCCTCCTAATATAAAGCTTATACCTAACTCTTATAACTAGACTTAAGGATAGAGGGGAGTCTAAATACTTCTAGGAATAGAAGTTATATAATTAGAAGTTAATAATCTTATAAAATACTTTAAAATAATAAAACTTTAAGTAATTACCTTTATAGCTATAAACAACCTAAACGCTAGAGCCTAAGAACTTATCTAGCTACTAGAAGTATACTTAGTTATAGAAAGATAAATTAAAGTAGATAAGTATCTATAGACTCCTTAGGCTATAGTAAACTTATAGTTAGTAATACCTTTTATAATAAGGCTATAATTTTAAAAAAACCTTCTACTACTATTTTAGAATAACGTAAGACCTTAGTATTAGAATAATATAGTAGGTATAAGTTTAGACTTTTATAGTTATATTAAGTATAGAGACCTAAATTACTATATTAATAACTATAAAGAAAGAAAAGCTTTAATACTTAATAGATAGATTTAGTTTAATCTAGAAACTAGAAGATACTAATAGAGTATAGAGTAAACTTACTAAGGGTTTATTAAATAGATTAGAGTAAGAGGTAACTAGAATAATATAATAATCTAGTATATTTAGTAGAGAATACAAGACTTAAAGTATAGAGAAATAGACCCTTAAGTAATACTAAACCCTATAATACAATAGCTAGTATAGCCTTAGATAATAGTAGTAATAAACTTACTTAAAAGTGTAATAGATAATTTAGAAGAAGATAGAATAATAAGCGTAGAAGAATATAATAGATTCTAGATATAGTAACTAAAAATAAAAGGAAATCTAGTAGAGGAAGATATTACTAAAACTATATATATTACTATAGTAGGGTTTAGGACCTAAGGGCCCTTAGTACCTATTCTAGCTATACAAAACAATTACAAAAAAGAGGCTAAATTCTTTAAATCTAAGTAGACCTAATTTAATAATATAGAAATAGAAATAGATCTAAAATAACTTCTTAAAAAATAGATAAATAAAAGAAATATATAAAAAAGCTTAGGTAGATTAATACTTTAGAACTAAATACTAAAGAAGTAATATAAAAAGTTATAGAAGCGCTAGTATCTTTACCTATATAAATACTCTTAGCTAATATACTAGACTTTCTTAAGAAGCTTATAAAGCCTACTTTTATAGTAGATAAGTTAGAAGAGTTTATAAATATAAGAGTAATAGTAAGTATAACTAAAGACTTAGGAAAGACGCTTTAGAGCTCTAAGAGACTACTAGTAGCTCTATCTTAGAATAGCCCGCACCTATACGTAATAAATACTAATATTCCTAACTAAGTAATAGTAGAAGCTATAAATAGAAAAATTATTAGGTATAGAGCCTATAAACTCTTAGGCTCCTTTACTAAGGTACCCCCTATTATACTTATACGCCTTACTAGTTTTATAGCTAATATAAATATAGTAAAAGAGTAACTAGAATATAACTAACCTAGTAAGATTAAAAGACTTAGAAAAGAATACCTAAAAGTAATAATCTAGGTCTATAAGACTAGACTACTAGCCCTACTTAACTTAGGAGTAGAACTTAATATAATCTACCTTAAAATAGCTCTAGCTACTAGCTTAAGTATAACTTCTATACCTAAAGAAATAGCTAGAGTATAGCTAGTTACTATAAATAGAGTAAAGGAGTCCTTTAAAGAGATTATATAAGGCGTACTAGTTATTATTAGAAGTATTAAAGTCTAGTCTAACTTCTTTATTATAAGAGGTCTCTCTTACCTAATAATCTTTAAGAACCTATTTATAATAGATTGTTAATACTCTTTTAAATAAGAAGATAATAGCTAAATATACTATAAGGTTTAGTTAAAAAATTAAAATACTTCTATAAAGTTTATAGTAATATTTAATAGAATAGGAAGTATAAGATAGATAAATATAATAATAATAGAAAAACTAGTAAGAAACTCTACTACTAAGAGTAGAGTTCTATAAATAGATACCTAGAAAATAGAGAAATAAGAAAGAGACGCCTAGAGAACTATTAGTAGTACCTAGTATCTATACTAGGAATTATAGAATAATCTATAAGTAGATCTAATAATAATAAAACAAGCTAGTATTTCCTTAGATAAAAGTATCTTAGAAATCCTAAAAGACCTCGTAGAGATATAGAAATAAGTAGAAAGAAGAAAATAGATACCTAAGAGCTTATTAAAGATAGAACTATAATTTAAGCTAAATACTATATATAAGTTAAAAGGTAAAAAAGTATAGCTAGTCTATAACTCTTTAGTATAGCTCTACTAGGTAGAAAGTTAATTAGACTAGAAAGTAAGAGTAGAACTTAGGTAGCTAGTAAATAATAACTAAAGCTAGAAATAATTCTAATAATATATTACTAATAAGACTACTTTTTTTTCTATAGGTACTTAGGTTATAGAAGAATAGCTAGTAAAAATAAAGATTACTAACTAGCTATAGCTAAGAGAAAAAAAGATACTAATTAAAGTTTTTCTATATTAAAAAGCTATATTAAGCTTTAACTTTATAGAATTAGGCTATATCTACTCTAATATTATCTTACTAGTTTAAATTAACATAGTACCCTATAAGGCCTAGAAAGATAATAGCTTCTCTATACCTTATAAACTAAGAGAAGTAGTTAATAAGATAATTTAGAAATAGTTAGGCTAAAGAGTCCTTAAATTAAGCAAAAGCCTATATAGTAACTCCTAGTTTTTAGTAAAGAAAAAGGACTAAGGATACTAACTTATTAATAATACCTAGTGCACTAATAGTGTAACTATTAGAGACGCTAACCTACTTCTAAACCTAGATAAATTCTTAGAGGAATTTATAGGTTGCTACGTTATATCCTTAATAGACTTCTTCTCTAGATATAATTAAGTAAAGCTCTATTAAGACTTTAGACTACTTATAGTATTTTATACGCTAACTTATAGACTAGTATAGTAATATACTCTACTTATAAGTACTATAAACTCTATTACTAAGTTTATATAAGTAGTAACTAAAATCTTATAAGAATTAATTCTAACTAGCTATATATTATATATAGATAATATTATAGTAAAAGGCTTAAAAATAGACTATAACTTAGACTTACTAGATCCTAGGATCTAAAAGTTTATTAGTAAATATATTATTAATATAGATAAAGTTTTATATAACCTTAAGAGGGCTAGTACTACTACTTTAAGTCTTAAATTAGATTAGTACTATAACTCTATAGAGATTGTAAGGTATATAGTAGATAAAGAAAGCTAGTACCTAGCTAATAAGAAGGTCTAAAAGATAATTAAATAGCTAGCCTATATATCTCTAAAGAAAGTCTAAATATTTATTAGCTTTTACGTATACTATAGAATCTAAATTAAAAGTTTTACTAAGATAGCGATACTACTATTTAAGCTACTAAAAAAGAATAAAGAATTTAAATAAAGTTAAGAAGCTTCTCTTACTATAAATAAATTAAAAACCTAACTAACTAGTATACTAGTATTAGTCTCTATAGACTATAGTAAGCCTATTAGACTAATTATTATATTAGTTAATAGAAGTAAAAAGGGTTAGAGCGTAGTACTCTAGTAAGAAAACCTAAAAGGCTATTAGAATATAGTATACTATAAATTAGGAGTATAGTTACTTTTAGAGTGTAACTAAGATTTTAGAAAATATAAGTACAAAGCTATACTACTAGTACTTAAGAAATTCTACTTATAGATCTATAGAATTTATTTTATAGTAGAAATATATACTTATATACTTATAGATTAACTTAATTAAAGTGCTAGCGACTTCCTAAGAGCCCTAATTACAAGATAGCTTACTTTTCTAAATATATAGGAATTTAATATAAAGTACGTAGCTAAGAAAAAGAACGTAGTAGTAGATACTCTCTTAAAGTAACTAGAGCTACTAAGATAGTAGCTACTAAAAGAGCCTAAAGAAGACGTAGAAGAATTTATAGACTACTATCTAAGGTCTATAACTTTTATCTTACTATAGATAAGCCTTTAGGACCTAGAATTTATATACTTAAAGATAGAAATAAACCTAAGCGTACTAGACACTCTAGAAACGCCTTTTCTATATAATATTATAAAATAGCTAGTAATACTATAAACCCTAGCTAGAATAAGTAAAATAGATACCTAAAAGCTCTATAAAAATACGTAAAAGTATAAAGTTATATAAAGACTCTTATAAGCTAAGAGCTCTAAATAGTACTTACTAAAAAGAGTAGTAAATAAGAAAAAAGAGTAGCTAGAGATTCTAAAGGTACTATACAATAAAAGTAGATACTAAGGCTAAGAAAGAATATAGTAAAAGATC